>CAEGAE010001614.1:0-27858 GCA_903067095.1 Girardinus metallicus
TCCCTAATTTCCTGTCAAGCTACTTTCAAATAAAGGCCACTAGAGCCTCAAAAAATCTTTAAAAAAAAAAAAAAAAAAGGAAGCTTACTGAAAATTTCAAAATAAAAGCCTCAATACTCCTCTGAGGTCAGTGCAGCTCCATAGGCGGTGCAAAAATGTTTGCCTTTATCTTTTTTTTTCTCAGGAGAGTTCATTAACATTAGCACAAACATTAGCATTTCACTGCTAATGCTAATGCACAGCAAGTCTGTGCATTAGCATTAGCCTTTTTCCTTACTTATTAGCTATGTTTACTATACTGAATGTAAGGCAACATGCTAGTGATACCCCATGTGCTAACATTAGCATTTTGGCTAAATTATAGTTTAAAAACAAGTCATTTTTTTTAATTCTTATCCTTAGGTTTTTAGCTTGGTGGCCAGATAAACTGGAGTGTGGGAACTCACTTTGAAGAAGCAGCACAAACCAGCACTTCACACAAATCCACAGTGGAGAACAGAAAATACTGTTCTGTGTAAACAGCCAAGAGCTTAGCTTGATCCTCCAACATTATCATAATCTGTGAAAATCCTTCCAGTTCCTACTGAGTACATGTAGTACTGTCCTGCTTGGGAATGATTAGAGCCGCTGTTCTTTTCTGGGTAGTTTTAGTGAATTATTAAAAGTGTGAATGAGATGCTCTTTGTCCACAGATACACTTTGAATAGATGTGAAAGTATGGTAAAACACTCCCTACACAGCTGCAGATTTGGCTCTCATCATCAACTGATCTCTTTAGATAATTGCATTACTCATCTCATTTTTGTTTGGTTCACTTTTTGTTTACTAAAATTCATAAATGTCTTATCCAAAACAACATTGCAGTTCAAAACAAAAAAAGACCACATTTTTGCAAAAGAACCGTTACTTTTCACTTGAAATGTTACACAGTTAAAGGTTCAACGCATTTGGGTGCTGTTTGTGGAATTTTGGAAGCAGCTTCTCTTTGTTTGCACAACCTAAAAATAATATTCACTTTGCCTTTTGCAGCTGTAGTTTGATTCATGTGAAGCTCATTGCATTTTTTCACGCTGGAACTTAAGGAAGATTCACAGATGCCAGAAGTACCCCACAGTTTTGATCATCCTAATTTTGAAATACAATGCCGAGCCAATGCTTGTGAGAAATCTCAAGAATAAGAAAGTAGTGACTCTATGACTCTAGAATAATCTGACCTGAGCGTTTGGGACACGTGTCAGCTGTTCTCATTTTTGAAAGATTAATAAAGTGCTGTTTGAGTAGAAATCACCAACCTCTGCTTGGTAACTGAGAGTGACAGTTCATTAGAGGAAACTCTTTTTGTTCTTTTTTCTTTTATTTATTTATCTTTTCATTTTCAGTGCACTGCAGCAGGGCACAGATATGAAGATGTATACTTCTTCCTCAGATCTGAATGGGACACCACAGGAGAATTAACTCCTCAGCACAAGGATTCGTTTATTCCCTGTATTTAAAATATGCAGGGAAGTAATGTGGCTTGAAAGAGGACTAGAGGAAGCCATCTGCAGTCAGTTGTCACTGGTCTAACACACCTGAATCAAATGGCTGAATTACTTTCCCAGTATAAAGTCAAGTTCTCCAGAGACCTCATTATTTGACTCAGGCATGTTGAAGCTGAAATGCATCTAGAAGTTGCAGGACACCGGCCCTCGGGGCCTGGATCTGAAGACCCCGGTTATAGATTTTTTTAGATTTGAATGATGTTTTGTCAGACTGTCAGTCTGGTTTCAGGAAGCAGCACAGTACAACTGCAGCTGCTGTCAAGGTGGTGAATGATATCACTAAGTCCCAAGGAGCAAATAAATAATCTTGTGTCTAAAACCTAAACCAGGTTTCTTTTACAGAAACAAGGCCTGTTTTACCCAGCAAAGCTGATCAATAACATTCCTTCCTGTTTTGGGTTAGGATGAAATGCTGAGTGTGAATTCACCTGAACAATATCTCAAGATATATTATGCATGCACCCACCGGTCGATCTTCTCTTTCTGTTTGTAGACACCACATATGTTCTTTTAGTGCACAAATGCATACTGGGACTAGTTCTCTCTTACCTGACATACTTTTATGATTGGGTCCCACAACAGGTATAGACTACATTCTCAGGCCTTCCTTCATTTGTGTTCCCAGAGTTAGAACAGATCTGGATAAGAGATCAAGATTTCCCACCCCCTCTTCTTGGAATGACTTCCAGCAAGAGTCTAAACTGATAATCCAAGTGACACAAGGTGAACTAATAGCACTCCTGAAAGACCGTGACAAGAGTTTTGTTAATTGCAGTTGTGTTTGACAGTGAATCATGACCTATTAGCTGATTTTATTACTTCATGCTTTGATGCTTTTAAAACGGCATGTATGTCACGGCATGAATGTAAATGTTAGTACTTGCTACTGGCTTGCAGTAGATCCTAAAACAAGTCAAACTGAATCACATTCAGTTTGACTTGTTTCATTTAAATTGCGCCAATTCTGGATAAATGTCATGTCAAAAAAATGGAAATCCAATTTGTATAAATATCTAGTTCATTCAATTTGATCATGTTGACAGATTCAAAGTCACATTTTTCTAACATCACATAGCTTACCTTTCTTTAAGCTTCCTTTCCAAGTGACATTAAAAGTTGGACGAAGCGCTGCTGAATTTACATGTCGCCAAATCTTATGATTTATGCAGCGGAATTTTATTACTCACGATTAGACAGACATCTTCTGCTCAGAGAAAACCACTGCGCATGTCTTGGAGGGAAAGGGTTGATTAGTAAGTCACGTTATTGCTTGGATTTTACAACGCCACGTTTAGTCCCTGAACTTCACATTTTAATGGGGAAAAAAAAAAGCGCAATGCGACGTGGATGTAACGAGTAACGCGACGGTTTTGTAGAAATGTAGTGAAGTAGAAAGTACAGATACTTACTGTAAAATGTAGAGGAGTAAAAGTTGAAATTATCCATTTTTAAATCTATTTAAGTAAAATATAGATACACGAAAATTGTACTTAAGTACAGTAACGAAGTACTTGTACTTTACTTCCCACCACTGATTTCAGAAATAGGTATTGTGATGGTAAGGGGCTGCTTTGCTGCTTCAGGACCTGAAAAACTTGTCATAAATGGAACCACGAATTCTGCTGCCCACCAAAAAATCCTGAAAGAAATTGTACGGCCATCTGTTTGCTAAATTAAGATAAAACCTGCAGCAGAACAGTTATCCAAAATACACCAGTAAATTTACCTCTGAATGGCTGAAAAATGACAAAATTGGAGTGGCCTAGTCAAACTCCTGATGCGAATCCTATTGTTATGTATGGCATGACTTTAAAAAAGCTAAACTACAACAATTCTGTAAAGATGAGTGGGCCAAAATTCCTCCACAGCAACCCTCCAGTTATTAGGTTCAGGGAGCAGTCACGTTTTTTTATACAGGACATGTAGGTTTGGATTTTTTTTTCTCTCTTAATAAACACCTTATATTAAAAAAAACGTGTTTACTTGTGTTGTTTTTGAATTTAAATTAGTTTGATGTTCTGAAACACTGAACTGTGAAAATATGCATAACAAATCAAGAAGAAAGTAAACACTTTTTCACACCACTGTATATATTTTCATGGCCACGGAGCTTCACTTAGTCTGCTGAACATGGTTTGTCTCTCGTTCCCGAATAAGTTTAAATTCAGCATGTAAACTTGATTTCATAATCACTTCTTAAACTCAACAAGGGATTCCACACAGCTGGTGCGTATTGTCCGACAATTACAGTTCCTCACACTCCAGTGGGCAGCAGCAACACGCCATTTCACAGTCAAGCACACTTTAATCCACTTTGCTCTAATTACGGGGATAACATGGGAGTCGGGCCCGAAAAACAAGCTGAGCCTCTCAGAAAGGAAGGTCGTCACATACAGGTTATATGGTGGCTGCTTCAAATTCAGCACACTTGTAAAAATAATAATAATACAAATAAAATCCAACTTTTCATTTTTAACTAATTGAAATAAGAGAAAGACGCTGAACAGAAGAAGAGGTACCAGGCCTTTAAAGTGCTGAAACATCACTGCTTTCCGAGATGGAGACGATTCCAAGAGTGGAAGATTTTACATCCTTTTGCATGAGTTTTAGTACAGACGGCTGAGGCTCCTGCTCCTGCTGTTGTGCATGCTGCTTCACTGCCATGCCTCACTGAGAGATTTACAGCTACCTGAGGCATTATTAACATTACTCCATCTGCGCTTCTCCTCCGGGAGAAAAGGTCTGCCGGAGCTGCGTGTCTCACCTCTTTTATACGTCTCAGGTTTTGGCGTCGGTGTTTGGAACCGAGACATCCCGAAGGATTCTTACAGGGATCTATTTACATGTGTCAGGCTGCAGAACTGAAGACAGGAGAGGAGAAAAACAGAAAAGAAGAGAGAAATGGAAATTGGTAGATTTAGTTTGGATCATCTATGGTTTCATTTTAAGTTTCTATACAATAAACAGTTCGTTACGCAGAAGTGATTTACAATGCCTTCCAAAAGTTTCCACCCCTCTTGAATTGTCACAAAGTGAATTATAACAAAAGTGTAAGGAAAATGAAATGTTGTCTTGACCTTTTATTTTTTTTTTTTTTTTAATAAACCAAAGTCTGAAAAGTGTGGCATTCGTTTATATTCCAGTTCCCTTTACTTCAATACCCTTAGAAGTCATCTGGTTACTGTATAAGATATTCTAAATATAAATGCAGCTTTTTGTGAAAGTATAAGTATTATACTTACTGAAAGTATTATTTCTCCTTTTTTTTTTTAAGAAATTTGAAATTTCTCCCAATTAAAATAATTTTCCTGAATAATCGGTTTTAGGACTTAGAGAGCTTATTCTACTACACAGATGGATTCAGTGCTAAAGTGCCTCTGAATCCGTATTATATTAAAACATTCACTACTCAGCTGTTTTGACCATCCCGGATGCTGCAGTACTAATACTCAACCAGATGGTGGCAGCTGTGACACTTCAGTACAAAATCATGAGAACACAAAACATTTTTGACATTCATTGTATCTGTTTAAATGTGTATTTAATTACTTGCTATAGTTCATTTAAAAAAAAAAAAGGAAATATAGCTCTCTTGTTTTAATCTTGCTGCATGAACAGTATAGTAAATACTGAGTGCAATGCACTCATATCCCTACTGTTTCATGTATTGCCACAGCCACAAACTTCAATGTATTTTACTGGAATTTTGGGACAAACTAACCAGAAAATGTCAGATAGTTTCCTCTGTTTTATTCACAAAGGAAGCTCTAAAAGTGAAGAGCTTTCACTTTTAGATTTTTTTTTTAACTCATTATTTTTTCTGTAATTAATCGACCTTGAAACTCCAAGTAATATGTGAAAATAAGTGATGTGGTAACATTTTCAATGAGGTAAACGGCAGTGCTGTCATCCTCTTTCCATTCCTCTGATGACTGAACAGAGCTTTGTAAGATGTTCAAAGCTTGGGACATTGTTTTACAACCCAACCCTGCTTTTTGTTTCACAACAGTTTTCTTCCTGACCTGTCTTCTGCGTTTCTTGGTCTTCACAATGCTGTTTGTTCTCTAATGAAATCCATGCATCATTTCCCTTCCAATTTGTAATCCTGCATTAATTTGTGTTGTTATGGCACATAAAATCTACAAAAAATAAACTGAAGTTTGTAATTTAAATGTGACAAAGTGTAGTTTACTATAGCAAAAACACAAAATAAGACACATATTAAACACTCGAAATAAGACAAAAATAACAGCCACCTGTTTCAAGTATATGATTCTTTAATATTGATTTAAAAAATATACTATAGTACCCCAGGCAAATTAAAGACATTTCTCCCATTTTATAAGTGAAGCAATCTACCAATGAAACTAGAACTTTTTCATCAATATAAAGGAATTATTTATTTAAAACAAGATCCGTTCTTGCTGAAAAGTTACTTATAAGCTAGTTTTGTCTTATTTCAAGTGAACTGAAATATTTTCACAAGAAACTAGACCAAAAATACCTCGTAAGACTTTGTGTTTTTGCAGTGAAGTCACTGTATTTTGTTCCAAAACGCATTCTACCTTGATGCTCACCGTTTTTGATTAATATAAAATAATTTCATGTTGAGGGAAAAGTCTTCAATCCAATTCATTTGTGATCTTCACACCCACTGAATTCCGTTTAACAATGTTTAATTTATTGTGGAAAAGTTTATTTTTTAATATGGTCACCTGAATCAGGATGATGAAGCATGAAAGGCCACAAACCTAAATCCCTGGCTTTCATTGGCTGCTTTCCTATTTACGCAACAAACAAAGGGCACAGTGCAGGGCAGCCAGTGGGCCGGTGGGCGCAGACCTCTTTGTGGCTTGACGTCATGGGGGCACGGGTAGCTACCAAGGAATTAAACAGCCTTGGCGCACAGTCAGTGACAACAATGGCTGCAGTGTTTGTTCAGATGAAACAATGAGGTCACCCTCTGGTTTTTAGCATTTTCATCATCAATCTACCACTGAACAAACACTGGATTTCTATGCACAAATATAATAGTGCCTGAAGGCCGCGGCTTGCAATTAAATCTGTGTGTGTGTCTGAACCCGGGTATTGGCTTTTTTTCATCTCAAATGCAGAAAGGTGTTTTGTCTTTGCAGGCAGCAGTTAACGTTTAGGAAAAGTTGAGACGGCACACGGGTGGTCCGACTTTGGAACATGTTAACAAGTTCAAGCCGCTGCAGCAGCTTGTTCTGCTTTTCGTTTACTTTTTTTTTTTTTTAAAGAAAAAAGAAAAAGTGACACTGCCGGAGTCAATACTCTACTTGTTTGACAAAAAAAAAGAGAGACACACACGAAGAAGATGAAGAGAGGGAGGTGGTGATGGCAGAGAGCAGAGGGAGAAAAGATGAAGGGATGATAAGAAACAGTTGCTGTTTGGCTTCGCACTGAGTTCTCCTGCTGAGGGTGTGTGGTGCTGAGGTGAGTGTGACTCATGCATATGCTCACTTAAATATAGACGTTAAGATGCAGAAGCAGGGCTGCTGAAATGAGAATTTAACGCTCAGATTGTGTATTAGCTCATTAGGCTGCTGTTTGGAAAACAGAAAAAAGCCTTGCTACCCGTGTTTCTGTTCTCTCTGCCATCATGTTGTGATGGGTTGTTTTTTTTTTCCTTCTGTTATCTTCTCCCCACTCAGTGGCTACCTGCCATCTCTCCTCCATTCCCGTTTCCTATCTCTGTTCATTTTGAGCCAACTTTCGTCTGGTTATCAGAACTGTGTTCAGACTGGAGGAACAGGCTGTTCAGGAACCATGCGAGGAATGTTGGGAGCTGCGCTGTGAAAGCTGGCTGCAGCGAGCGCCGTCACTCAGGCTGAGCTGCTGAACCTAATCAGGAGGCAATAACAGTACGTCAATGATCTGGAAAGTTGTCAGAATCGGATGTTTCCTGTAGTCCTTCTTTTAAATATCTCTTAAAATGTTGCTTTCAGAGGCGGTAACTTTATACATATATAATGGATCGGCATTTTAACTCCACACTTTAATATAACCTCTGGTAAAACTGTTACAACCACAAAAATAATGACAGACAGTGACACGTTACTTTATCTGGTTTTATTTATCAGAATCATAAGCATGAAAAGTAAACAAACCTTAAATCTTTGCCTTTAAATCTGGTCAAGCACATTTATTCTCTGATTCATCGTGTCTGATTTATATTGAATGATTTTCCTAAAGTTAATGACGTATTATGGAAGTCTTGTGATTTACACTTTGTTTAGGTCTAAAGCATTTGATTTGATAGACCCTCCTCTCTTAGGTTCGGACTTAGGTAGGTCTGTTCATACAGGTTTAAGATAATGTTCTCAAACAACCTGGAAAATCTGATTGTGTTGCTGTAAATAACTTCAACTCTACAGCTTTGAAAGAAAAGATGAGTGTTCTAAAAACTGGGCCCAAATTCCTAAGTCTTCCATCTGTTAATATCTCTTTAAACGTGACTGATGTGGATATTTACCTTTAATGATGTTAGAGTGACCAATTCCAATATAAAAGGTCACTTAAAAAGGTAGGAAATGTCATACAGCTTCATAGCAGAAGCTGTAACTACTGAAGTAGCAGTGCTATGTTTCAGTGTCGTAACTGTGGCTTTCTGTCATATTGCTGGACAAGTGGAACACCTTTGACATTGTGCCAGCAGGCTGTTACTGCCTCAGAAAGGTCCTGAGCTGTAAAAGAAGATTTATCAAGTTTACAGACAGATTTTAAGGGAAACTCCCACTGAGCTGCGATTGCAAAGCAGCAAAGAAACACCTGAGCTGACAGGACGCTCTCTAAGGAATTTAGGTTAAAGTCATAGTTTGGGGAAAATTCAGATTGCATTGAGGCCTGCTGCTGATCTATGCACTGTTCTTGTTTTAGAACATGTATGGCTATATTTGTCTGTCAGGGCGGAGCGGCCCACAATTGTTTCAGCTGGCACACATACGGGATCCAGGCCAGCAGGATCCCGGTTCAGCTGATACTGAATGTTAAAGCATTCATTTTCATTTACAAACTTATTCTTGTGAGACTTTGCAACATGACTTCAGACAAGTGGTTGCACTGGCAAATATATAATAAATAACTCTCCACCTTGTTTTGCCAGAAGAGTTTATGTTTACAGAGATAAACGGTGTGAAAAAATAATGTACTAAAATAATAAAATTGTAAAACAGAGACTGAAAACAAAACCATACAGATAAATGTGACTACAAAAGGCTGATTTTCCACCTTATTTTTATTTGCCAGTTCTTTAAACAAATCAACTTGTCACTTTTCTGTGCCAGTTTGAAATAAGACCTGCATTGCAGAAAACTGCAGAAAAAAAACGAGTTAAAAAAAATCAACACATTTAATTACAGTGTTTAATGTAAACAACACATGTGCCGTCTGAACAGGTGTTTAAATAATTCATTAACAAATGTCTGAGTGCAAGTGAATACAGCACAGAATGACCTGCAAACTATACAGAGGCTAAATAAAAAGTGGAAAGAAATTCTCCTCAAACAGGTTTGAAGTATGTCAATAAAGAATGTAGTGCTATCAACCTGATTCTTCACCATTCAAAGGTTTATGGGAGAACGTCAATAAGAAAGCCTGTTAATCACCAGGTGTGTGGCAGAAGACAAACACCTAAAACAAGCAGGAAAGTAGTTTCTTTGGACCAGGACTGAGAAACACTGAGCTAAAGCTAAACAGAATTGGTGTGAGGACGACAATGTGCATGTTCTAGAGTGGTCCAGTCAAAGCACAGATATCGGTCTAATGGAAAATTTGCATTGGGACTAGAAAAAGGTTGCTCACATCTGATCCCCATGAAACCTGACAGAGCTTGAAGCGTTTAATCAGGAAGAATTGAGGTAAAATGCAGCATCCCGATGTGAGTCCTGATTGAGACTCTATGATGCAACTGCAGCCAAATGTGCATCTACTAAATACTTAATAGAAGGGAGTGAATATTTATGCAACCACTTACTTTTTGTTACATGTCTTTATTTAATTGCTTTTATTTTGTAAAAATCAGTTTTCCCTTTAATATTAAAGGGTTTTTAATGAGCCAGATTTTGTTGATCTTTTGCCATCTAGTTCAATCACTTCTACTAAAGACGGTTCAAGCTGTTGCCACATTCCAAACTTACTGAACTAAAAACAAGTTGTCTCTTCACTTTTAACATATTATGAACATCTACACAGTGTGTAGATATTCATATTCTCTGTCAACAAACCAGAGAATATAAATTGATAGTTTGCAGCACATTACAGAGGCAAGATCAACTTTTTTACATGGACTTTGCTTCTGTGTTTAGCAGCTATATAATTAACTGGTGCATCAATGATTTTTGTGGTAATGCTTGTTGAAGCAATAGTAGTGAGAACTACGTCCTGTGTGTTTCTTCCACATCATTAATTCTTTCCCGAGGACAGACTTGCAGGGCTGGAGCAGCTCACCAGCCATCCATCTCCTTGATACCACAGGAAGACAGTTTTACATCCTCTCTTTGCTGCCGTAAATAAATCTCCCCATTTCCACACTCTACCAGAATCTCTCGCAGTGTTTACACGCTGTGAAAAATGTTGCATTAAGTTGTTCAAACTCCCCATTCAATCATTCTGTCTCTAAAGATGAACAAGTGGAAGCAAATAAAATAAAATAAATAAATCCCAGGAACAAGAACAGATTACGTATCTTTGATGTTACTGGGCTTATTTGTAGCTTTTACAGATCATGAAGTGGATGAGAGGAATAACTGACACTCTGAGGATTATTTGTCCTCTGAGGATTCCACATGCTGTGAATAAATGGGAAATGACAGCTTTTAAATGGGCTTCCAAGCTAAGCAGACAAGATTTCCCAGTTGAAATTTGGGATTCCTGCCTCTTTCGGAGCACTCAGCCAGTTTCCATCCACAGCCTCATCACCATCTGTAAAATATATATATATATTTTTTGTTTTCATCAAATAAATGTTGATCAAAGATGTCCTAAGTATATGCAGTATTCAGCTGAATTCAAAGTGTAGCTTTGTTTCAATTGAACAAAGCTACACAAACCAAGCTCACCCTGAGTGAGAATATCACTTTTCCCTGTACATATCATGAATTAACAAAGATTCACAATTTGTGCGTTTCACCAGCCACCTTCTGGCTTCATTATTGTCTGATGAATAAATAAGTCACCTTGTTACACTGAGAGGTGTAGTGTGGAAAAGAGGAGTCAGCTCTCTGATTTGGCAAAAACAGGTTATTGCTTTCCAGGCATTACAAAAGCCGCAACTTCCAAAATGGCAGCAGTTAGTTAAATAGTTAAAAACGGTTTTGAAGGAGACTAGAAAAAGTTTGGACTTAAATCTTATAAATATGTGGCATGACAGTTCACACTGAAAATCCACAATAGTTATATTCAAACAATTTTGCAAAGAATGTTGCTGAAAATCCCTCCATAGTGATAAAAAGACTAAATGCCAGCCACTGCAAATGCTGGATGACACTTGTTGCTTCCAAAGGCGGCACAACAGCTTGTTAGATTAAGAAGGGAAATTACATTTTCAATAAGGACACAGTGGTTTGCAAAGCATGTTTCCCTTAATTGAATCATCACTTAAAAGTACACTTTTTTGTTTCCTTTGTTGTTTTTGAAAATTGTTCTTTTTTCTTAGGATTTAAGACCAAATCCTAAGAAAACTATCACAGGAGTGCTGATGAGGCTTATGTGGTATGAGAAAAGAAAATAAGTGGAGGCAGAAGGAAAGACAGCATGCTAAATTTAAAGTGAAAGTTCAATGTCAGGAGGAACCTAAATATGGATTTAGTCGAGTCACTTAGAACTAAATCAGACAAGTCGTGCGCTTCACCTTTCAGGCTCTGTTCAATAATCCTTTAAAGGGCCGGTACTTGCATTATTGAGCAGCTCTGTATGCTGAGGGAGACATTCTACAGCTGAGGATCAATGGGAGAAGAGTTTTAAGCTGATTTAGTCTGCTGAAACTTGTATTTCATTCCTTTGCTTCCATCTGAGTGTTAATGACCACTTTCTCAAGTCAGTAATCACTGAAGTCTGCCTCAACACATTTTAGACATTTTTATTGAACCATTAAATATGCACATCCATCAGTTGTCTTGCATTAGCGGTTATCATTCTCTCCCATGCAGCTAAAAGCAGAGGATGCCTCTCAGGGTGATTAGGTGTTACCAACAGAAGCTGCACTTTAACATTTATGGATTTTGTGCTGGTGGTTCTGAGCTCATCTTCGTTTCCGTCATGTAGACAGTAGATTCTGATGCTGCCCCAAAACAGTCAGGATCAGCAGCGATGCTTTCTACTCCGTTAACTACAACTAAGGCTGAATAACTTTCCTAGCTGCAATAAAATTCCCATCTTAAAACCCTTTTGCTCAAAGCCAGAATGAGCCTTTTTATATTTTTCAAAGTCAGAAGTTAGTTTCCTTTGTATTTGGTTGAATTTGCCTTTTAAGCTGCAGTATGAATTTTGGACCATCCCTCCTGACAGAACTGCTGTGCAACAGTTAGGTTGACAGACCACCTGTGCCCACAATTCATTGTGATGGCCACTGCAAAAAAAAGGAAAAAAAAAAAATGTGGCCATATTTCCTTCTGAAATACCCGTTTTTACTCAGCTTCAGATTTCTGGCTTATTTGTTAAGATATTGCTTCAACAATATCTCTGTCTTTTTCTCATGATGCCATCTGTCTCGTAAAGTGCACAAGATTCCCCGTAGATCAATTTCAATGTCAAAGCTTCAATATTAATCACTGTTGGGGTTCAGGAGAATGACTGCAATAAATAAAAATCTTCTCCAACCCTGATATTCAACATAAAATCCCACACAGAGCCGATGTTCGTTTAGCAGTTTATTTTTATTTACATTTAAAAACATTTTCAGGGTAGCACATTCTTCAAACCTATGCATGCGAGATATGTCCCACAGACATATTTCAAAATTCATTAAAAAAAAAAAAAAAAAATGTAAATCTGAGATAAAAACTAACAGTAAGACGATGAAACATACAAGTTTAAAAAAAAAAAAGCAGCATTTTCAAAAAGTCGTGTTGTGACAGAATGTAGTGTGCTTTTTATCTGAATGCTTACTGTAGCGGAGCAGGCACATTAGCAGTTGAAGACACAGCTTCATCTTCTGCTTAAGAGCGAAAGAGCAGGATAGCTGCATCTACAGTCCTTCCAGTTCAACAAACCGGACAGAAAAAAAAAAATCTCAAACTAGCAGGAAGTGGCAGAGACGCATGGAGAGAGAACCGCTGACAGGAGAGCAGATTTTAAACATTCAGACCAGTTTGGAGGTGCCACGTTCTACGCCGTCGTGTTCTTGCTACCGACAGTGTAGGCTATGCTTCCATACACTGTATGTGTGTATATGTGATCTGTGTGTGCGCATTAACAAAAATAGAACAGTATGTGTGTGAAGACGCACTCTCCCTTACCTTCTCTCTCTCTCTCTCTCTCTCCTATAGCTTGCAGGGAGTGTTTTGTCCCCACAGGCGCCCACTGTGTTGTTGGGAACATAAATATAAATACCAACATGTCTGAGAGGAAGCGTCCTCAAAGAGGCTGTGCAGAGCAGACAGGCTGTGTAAACCACACTGTGTAAGGCTGCGCCGACTGTGGCTCGACTTCTTTATATCAGCTTGATGCAAATCGAATCATCAGCTCCGTTAATAATGTCTAAGTGAAAAAAGGCAGAGAATACAAACACTAAAATAATGAAAAAAAAAAAAAGCTTAAAAACCAAGAGATGACTGAAAACGTCCTAAAGGTGTAAACAATCCCCTGCTTCTAGCACTTCCTAACCGCCTGTTTCTGGTCAACGTCGCTGTGTTACATGAGCAGATTTCTCAAGTCCAGTTCAGAGGCAGCAGGTGGGCCTCTGCGTTTCGCCGCCTGGATCCCCGCGTGTGCATGTGGAGGAGAGCAGTCACTGGTACTGGAGGTAGTTTTTCAGGGTCTGTGGCAGCGGAAGCGTCTCGATGTGATGGATGCGTTCCCGACCCAGAGCGAGTCGAGCTACTCGTCTGCACAGGTCCATGAGGGGGAGGGGCTCCGCTGTGAGGGACAGGAGAGAGCAACAGTTAGGGTCCAAACAGAACAGGAAGCCCCATCTAGGTTCAGTTCAGTCCCACCGAAGCCCTGATGACAGCTAGACTACATAACATACTTCCTACACACACACACACACACACACACCACAGCTGACCTCAGAGCCTCATTTAAACATTTACAAAATGAGATCTGGAGCCATGCAGAGAGTTCATCATATGGCTCACAGTGGGAACTTCAACCACCAAGATGACAAAAATGAGACGGAACCTCATAAAAATATATTACAACCATAAATGTAAACATTTTTCACAGGTAAACCAAAGAGTTCATTACTGTGTAATTTAATCCCAGTATAAATTCAGAGACCTAAAAGGTTTGTTGGAGAACAAAACGCAATAAACAAGACGGCAAAGAGGACAGTTATGGAGACTGGAGAGTGCAGAAATAGTTTATTAAATGTATTAAATTACTTGCCTAAAATAAATGTATTGATTTCATTTTTAACTAATTTGATGTTTTAGTAAATTCTCTGCGCTGAAGTACATCATGATTTAATTAAATGTCAACACCACCCATCAAACTCATCAAATTATAGATATGGGTTTCTGATTGGCTGCTTCAAACAGCAATTGTTTGCTATGAATGAGGTTAATATTTTTGCAGAAAAATGCAGGAATAACTGAAATAATTAATTTATGAGTTTATTTAATTAATTTATTTATGTTCACTCTTCCTAGTCAGGGGTAAAGTTGTGAAAAAGGTTAAAGCAGAGTAGATTCTAAAAAAAATCTTGAACTCTGATTGTGTCAGAGTGTTGATCAATCCATCACTCAGTCTTACAGACAGGCAGGCTGGGCAAGGAGAGAATTATTTTAGAAGCAGGCGAGAGGCCAGTGGTAATTGGAGGAGCTGTGGAGATCCACAGCTCAGGTGAGAGAATCTGCTGACAGCTATCGGATGTGCCGTTCAAAAATCCTTTAGTTTTTCTCTGGAAGAACGGTAAGAGAAAAAAACAAAAGTCTATAGGAAGATATTTGCAGTTAACCTGCATGGTATGGGACGATGCAAACGTGGAGGAAGACGCTTCGAAGCTGAATTTTTAGCCCGCATGACAAACACTGATCATCGTGCATAGCTCCAAAGACACCATCAATGTATGGAAGTGGCAGAATCATGCTTTTTTCTGCAGCAGGGACAGAGTAACTGGAGAAGGAATCCAAGGCAATGCTGAGAGAAAACCTGCTGGAGACTACAACAAAAAAAAAAAAAAATCCAACTGAAAATCTGTGGGTAGAATATTCATAGACCGTCTATCCAATCTGACAGATAAAACTATTCTGTGAAGCTTTGAATATAAATATTCAACGCTGGTGTAGACTTAAACGCTTACAGCTGTAACTGCAGCAAAACATTCTACAAACTACTGACTCAGGGGATGAATACTAACTAATACTTTTCAGATTTTAACTGGGCAAAGCTACATTTTACATCTAAGCACTACTTTGTGTCGCTCCATCTCCCCAAATCCCCCTACAATACACTGCATCCTATTAAAATATGCATGCATGAAATACAAACGGAATAATCTATTTTTCCCCTCAGTAGGGGAATTTCAGTGCATCAGCAGCAAAGTGACAGGCAAACAGAAGAGCACAGATACACACTGATAAGAAATAAATAGAAATGTGCAGTTGCAACAAAAATACAATTCAGCAATTGTTAACTTTGAAATAAACGGGTGTTGAATGAACTTATGACATTAAATGATCAAGATGTAGAAATGTTGCAAGATTGGTGACGATATAAAACACGTCTTTGTGAACCGTTTCCTGTCATGACTAATAAGCTCCAAGATCTGGCATGTCGGCACATCACGGCCATGGATAATATGTGCCAGCGGTCTGAAAGGAAAGTCATGTCAGGATATCAGACTCCTAACTGCTGCCCGTTTAATCAGCAACGGTCGTCACCACCTGGATGCACCATCTGGCTGAGGAGAGCCCCGATGCACCGGTTTCACACAGAGTTTGAAGGACATGATCAGGCCATCACACCTGCATGAAAAAGTTAATACACACCTGACCAAGTGGGTGACCACCGAAAAAAGTTTGTTAACCTTCAGGGAACTGAACTACACAAGGCTCTTTTGGCCTTTAGGCAGCAGAGCAACACGTTTCTTTAACTATTCCAAAAGGATAAGAGCCTTAGAGTAGATCTAAAAGAGGCTGGTTAGCTGCCTTTTTGTGAAACTGACCTTCATTTTAACTTCATCTCATCATGATTGAGTTTATCCCCATAGCGACATCACTCCAGCACATAGCTTTGACTTGTGACAACAGTAACATTAAGGATGAGTCGGTGTGTTAAGCCGTCCTTTCATTTCCCAGTTAGTCATGAAACCACATGTGCAAACGCTCCATTACGAAGGATGCAAATTATTAATGCGTCCACGCTTCACTTACTGCGACAAGTCAAAATGTGAGCCCTGAGAAAGGTCCATCTGCACAGTTAAATGTTTAAGGCAGAAATATTTTATAAACAAAATTAAAAATATGAGCACAAACACAAGTCCTCTATGACTGGCTATATCTCTCCACAGTCTATTAAAAAGCCCCAAGACAAACTGGAGCGTGCAGACTGGAATAAGAAACCTCGGCCATCACTGCTGTCCCTGTTACAGGAACTCTGGACGCTGCAGTCAGCAGAGAGGGAGCAGCAGCTTCTCTCAAGGCCAAGTTTTGACAGGAATCTAGAAGCTGATTTCTGACTGTTTTCGTGCTTGACCTTATTATTTTCTTCATACGCACTGATGAACTCAGTAACTTTTTGCCACGCTTTGCTTAAAGGAACTTTGAAGGCAAGGACTTTGTTTCATCACAATTAGATTTACACAATGAAACATGAAGGGACTTGTTGAAGATAACGTAATAAATAGTCACATGGATGTGATGTAAGAACAAAGACTAAGTGAGGGTATCACAAACTGAAACTTAAAACTTTAAGACCGTTTCAGGACCATTATAAATACAATTTAAGACCTATATCACAACAGACGGACAAAATAAATTTCTGGGACTTTTCTGTGGTTCTTGGTAGTGCTTCTCACATGGCATATTGTGCTAACTAGCTAGCTACCTAGTTAGTAAGTATTAACAGTCTTAATTGTTGTGGGTCACAGAATGCAGTGAGTGAAGACGTATGCCACAACTCTTTTCAAATGTCCCACAGGGAAAAACCTACATAGAATGGGACATTAAATAGTATTGTCACGACAAAATTGAAGATCTGTGACAAACAAATTTCAGGCATTTTAAGGTCTTATTTTTCAGAAAACATTTAAGACATTTTAAAGAGGCGCAGACACCCTGTAGATGAAGAAATAAATGGATACAGTTACAGCAGATAAAATTGGTTTCCCAATTTTTTGCTCCAAATCTTTACAAAAATCTAAAAGAACAAGCAGATCTCCATCACTCAGACTCCAGCTAACACCTGTTAACCGGCTCCAGTTTGTCCTCAAATAGATCCTGAGAACACTGTCCCCCTCTAATCCTGTTTGGGAAGTTGGTATCGCTAAAACAACTCTAACATATGGAAAGTTTCTATGACAACCACATCCTCATGAGAAAAAGAGTGTGAAGTCACAGATGCACATGTTCTTCATTAGAAATCTAGAGATCCGAGAACTGTCTTAGATATGTGGTTAAAATATCCAATGACGACAGGTTCTCCATTCTGCTAGTGGAACAGACGAGTTTCTGTTACTCCAAGTCCTGTTCTCATGGGACAAGTTTTCTGACCAACGTATCACAGCTGAAGTACTGCATATGCCTGCTCTGGTGAAACAAAGTTAATTATCGCTCCATGCAGTCTCCTCGTTGGGGGTGAATCAATGTTGCTTGTGGCGATGCTACCACAAACACTCACGTCGCTTGGCAGCGATCTCCTGAGGGCGGCAGAGTGGTTATGATCCTACGGACTGAACACCAGCCAATCACTGCTGCCTCCACCACAAGCTGGTCTCCATGGTAAGGGTTGCCTAGGGCGACAAATGTCCCTGTCAGACAAATTGATGAGCACCGACAGGAGGTGCATGCTCCATCAAATGGTCTGACGGAGTAGTGGTGCTGTGAGTGGTCTCTGTTGTGGTTAACAAGTCATTTCCGCTGGGCTCAGTTTGGACCACTTAAGCTTTTAATCGAGACATTTCAGAGCAGATAAAACACATGCCACATAGAAATGTCGATTGGAAGCATTTGACATTTCTGCTCTACTCCAACTTCACACACCGCAGATCATTGCTGCAATAATATTCTAAATCAGATGCAACTGGATGTTAATCACAGCTTATTCTTTGGGGCCCATATCATGATGAACAATCTGTTCTCAGCCACTTACTTCTCTCTATACCTGAAGCCCCTGCCTGACGCAGAACGAAAAGGCAGGCTTAATAATTCATCCTTGCTCATTCTTAGGTTGACTGGCCTTTTCACACCTTCATCTCCCTCTTTCCACCAATCCATCATGCAGCTGTCAATATCTGTAAGCTTCCCTTTCTCACATCTCTTCAAATCTTTTCCAAAGCAGCCAGAGAGACTTTCTGACAGCTTTATGGCACCAAAGACACAGAGTGTGGGAAAGTGCGCTTTTAGAAAAGAGTACATGCGCGTCTGATGCACTACTGGACTAGCCATCCGCAGAGGCAGGCTGGTGGGCGTGCACACCTAGCACCTCGTTGAGAACAAAGCAGAAGAACAGAGTATAGACTTTGTGATGGCGGGACGTCAGTCTGTCTGTCTGTCTGTCTGTCTGTCCTCAGTCAGGTGAGATTGCTCACAGCAGAGTGGTGAGAGTTCCTTCCAGTTCCTCTCACTTTCACACATGGAGCTTAGTGAATCTCAGAGGTCAGGTGGGCGTCACTCAGAAAGTAGCTCAATGTGTGAGACAGCGCAACCCAGTTACGTCCAACTTAGAACTCCTACCTGGTGTTTCTGCCTCAACTCATTAAGAAAGAAGCACTGAGGCAGCAGTGTCAGGTACAGACCTCCAGGCATGCTTATGCATTATATTAATGCAACACTATTGGGACCATTTGACCCACTTTTAATATCTCAGGTGTATGCATCACCCTTAAGGGGTGGGAACACCTGACATGAAAAAAAAATTCTTCACAAATTAGTCAAAGGGGACAATGAAAGCGAGACATATTTAGGAATGGACAGAATCAGATCATTGATGTTTGAAATAAGCAAGAGAACTAGGAGGAACAGAGACACACCAACACAGAGAGCTGGAATATCAGCTAGCGAAAGACTAAGGTAGAAAGCAATGCCAATCACACGCTGATGTAGCTGGAAGGTGTTAGAAAGTTCTGGCTGTGCCCAATACCTAGAGGTGGCTAAAGAGTTCTACTTTTGCATAGTTTCCAGGTTCAGGGCTGCACATCATTATGAAATCATGCTGTTGCGATATTGGCTATATAACAAGATTTGAGATAAGGGAAAGTGGGTTAATACCAAACACTACTGACAGATTTGTTATGTGTGAGAATCAAAGGCAGTGAAAGCAGACTTAATGGATTTAATTGATCAAAATTTGTACCTAAAGGCTGCATCCAAGCAGTGCTCTGACGAACAGCTGCAACACCAAACGCAGTGGCGGCGACGACTGGACAGCTCAACTTTCACTTGACTCATTTTTGCAGTGACAACAGCAACAATAATAGAGCTGTCCATTTAATCACATTTAAATGAACAATCTGCTAGTGGAACAGAAGGGTTTCCGTTATTCCAACAGAATAACTACATGAATTAGGTTCTTGTTGTAAAGCTCAATAACCAATTCCTTCAGCATCAGATTTCAGCATTAGTATGACCAATAAATACAGCAGAACAATATGGACAGAAGATCGGGATTTTTCTTCCTGTACTGGAAATTAATTGTCGTAAAAATGGTAATTAGCCAGTACTTCCATAGTGCTTGATTAAGTCCAGAGGACCCCCAAAGTGCTTCACAATGCATTCAATCATTCACACAGCGGTGGTAAGCTGCTGCATTGTAGCCACAGCTGGCCAGGAGTAGTCTAACAGAGGTGAGCCTGTCATGCACTGGCGCCACAAGAGAAACACTGACCACCACCAGCAGGTGAAGTGTCTTGTCCAAGAATACAACAGAGAGGGGCTCTGACTGGTAATCCACCGATTACAGGAGGAACTCCTACCACCATTGCCACAAATTATTATAAAATTGTTTCAAATTTAAAGTCTTGTTTATAGGGCAACATCTGTTTCAACACAAACTCAAAGAACAAATTTAAAAAAAAAAAACTTCAGTGTTAATCAGCCATTTCTGAAAACAAAATAAATCACAGAATAACAGGACATCATGGATTAATAATGTTACACTATGTTGCTAATTCAAAAAGTAAGTCACATCTGTAGAACTTAAACTTGCCCATGTGTTTGAGTACAACCAGGAAAAAAAAAAAAGTCTACACCAAAGTCCACAATATCTTCTTTATCTTATAAAAATAGTGACACCAACTACTGCCCATCACACTGCATGGATTGACAGTCTGAATTATAAACTTTAGCTTTATCACTGTTTTTGACATTTTCTGTTCTTCAATGTAATCATTTTATTGCTCAGCAAAACCAGCAAAGTACACTGAGTGAAATTATTTTTTACAGCTAGTTGTGTAAGAACATCAAATTGCAAAGAGTTTGTTCCCGCCATCTGACATTCTACAAAAACTGCTGAAATGATGGATGAAGTAATTTTGAATTGTGACATATGGGGCCTTTTTTCAGCATGAGAATGAACTCCAAGAATTTTGAATCATTTCAAGACAATGTTAACTAATTTTGATCTTTTCAGAAAGTTTTGAAGAGGCAACTTTGAATTCCATGAAACCACAAATCCTTCATTATGACACTTTTCTTCATTCTGTGGGCTTTAAACATGTCTGGCTATTTGGCAAGCAAAGGTTTGCCAACAAGCACTGTCAAGGTCTTGCAACACGTTCTGCTACTGGTCCAAACTGTTGTCAAAACATGTCAATTCTGCAATATTACTGCTCTCCTGAAGTAAAGATAAAAACTCAAAACAAGTCTGACCCGTCTTCTTTGCATTATGGCTCCATATAAAGTCAAGAAAAATCTGAATAGAATCTTTTTAGTAATACAATTGTCTGTAGTTGCCATGACAATCATATCCAGCACACCTCCACAATTTCAGAGGCAACTACTAAAACACTCATGCCATCTGCGTGCCTTTAGATCAAGTCCAGCATGATCATGTGTTGTGAACAGTAGTGATCCAAAGGCCAAAAATCTACAAAGCAGGCCTTTAAGAAAATTGATCCAAAGATCAATTAAATGGCCCATCAAGCCACAAGTCAGCTAAACCGTTTCCACAGCAACCTGCCACCACAACTGGCTTTTTAATTACTGAAAGAAAAGATTAGTGTTGAAAAGGAAGAGGAAGAAAAGAGATTGTTAAAAAAGCAGGTGGGAGGATAGAGAACACAATGACAGTTGGGTCAAACAGGATTCATTTGCAAAAAGAGGACAAGGATGTCACCCCTTTTGTGTTGATCTCACAATAATATATAAATTGCACTGAAGTTTGTGGTTGTTACATCACAAAAGAGGGTAGGAAAACCTTTGCAAAGCACTGTCAACAGAAATACCAAATACAAGAGGTTGGCCGATATCATGCAAAAGTAAATCTACAATGTAGGGCTTCCTGCCAAACAACTCCAGACGTTAATCTTAGTGACAGACTGGGACATCCTCCAGGATCTAACTGTCTGCTGTCCCTACCACAAGTTTGTGGCGCACAGCCTTGCAGCGAGGCAAGACCTAAAATGATCGCTCTTGCGAAACTTGGACAATTCCAGTAGTTGGAGCAGACAAAAATGGGAGAAAAGAAGCATGGGAAAGAAAAACACAGAAAAGGTCAAGCTGACACGTACTTTCTGCAATGCAAGAAGAATTTCCTTTCCACACAAAACATGCGAGACACTGGAGGCTATTTAGCAGGTGGTCGTAAATCTGAACAAGAAGGTTCACTGAGGCAAAAGAAACAACTGCGGTTGATCTATACAAGGCTGGATTCCAGTGAGTCATCCAACTTAATGCAGACTGTTCAGGGTGACCATGAACTAGTGGAGAACAGCACTAGAGCAGTGCTCAGATACAGATTCACAACTAGCACCAATGCCAGATGTCAGAGTCAAGCTCAACTGGGTCTTCTTCCCCCGCTGATTCTGCCAAGCCCGTTCCCCTTGGCTTGGCTTCACTTTTTTAGCTCAACTCTTTAAGAAGCATGGGAAAAGGCCCAGGACTTCTTATTTGGAGTAAAGATTGGGAAAACAAGTGCAATGTGATTTAATGCATTCTCTTGTGGAGTGATTATACATATATGAAACTGAAATATACACGCCTTAAAGTTATCAGGCAAAAGCGGTGCTAAAAAGTGACAATAAAAATGTAATTTAAATAAATTAGAGACGCACCGATCCGATAGCATCTGCATTGATCCCGACGCAGATTAGGCATTAGTGAAAATGTGCCCAATCCATAAAGGCAGATCTAATCAGTGCAATTCTATACTTTCTGCTCTGAGCGACGTCATGCTTTATTTATTTCACATCATACCTATAATCTCTAAAAGCACTTCCTGGATCATAAGAAAGAAAATGTGTTGCAGTTTGTTTTATATGTTTGACCAAGGTAGTCAACCAACTGTTTTTGTAATTTTTCAGTTTATATAACATTTAAAGTTGTGATACCATAATTGCACTGACTGAACAAATTAAATTAAAGTGTTTTTACATGTTTGACAAGCTTTCAAAACTACTGGTGGATTTAAGTGTGCTGTACTGGTGCAGAATTAGTAAATAAATTTGTAATTTATTCATGTCAGTTAAAAAAAAAAAAAAACAAACAAACAAAAAAAAAACAAAAACGTTTTAAGTTAATTCAGCATTGTTTTTCTGTATTGGCCAAAACTGAACCTCAAGTATTAGAAGTGAAAAAAATGGATCGGTGATTAAAATAAATTATAGATTGGCACCATAACAGAGAAAAAATGCCAAAACAGTCATTTAAAAAATATATATATATAAATAATAATAATATTTTTTAAAAACCCTTATCCAGTTCACACTTTTACTTACGATCTAGTCCATTGACGTAGCGGATTGATACTTCACAGTGCCCCCAGACTGCACTGACGATGGGATACAGTCTCTTTCCCTTTAGGCCCCTGAAGGCCACTCCTAGATATTGTCCATCCACCATAAAGCTTAGCGTCCCTTCGTCCATGTCCAATATTACTGTGAGGCAGTCTGGGAGAACAAACGACTCATCTGGCTCCAGAAAACTGGGGTACGTGGGCACAGAAGAGTTACCAGGTCTGTTCTTTCCATCGTGATAAAGTCTGTTTCGGCCGAGGTCCCACCCCCAGGACTCCGAGTCTGAGCCTACTAGGGCCGTGTAACCAACCGAGTGTAAAGGTGCTTCAGCAGTAGCCACCCCTACTACAGCATGGGTGCCTCTCTGTCTGGCTGGCCAGTGAATCCTCCACACGTGTAGGCCACGGGTGTAGCCAACCTTCCCTCGAATGCAGTCTGTGCTCTGAGCCACGGGGTGCCTGTGAAAAGTCAGCTTGTCGTCCTCCTTGACGAAGACATTGAGCGATCTGTCATCAGAGTTCCAGGCGTGGCGAAGTTGTGTCTCAGCACTGGCTGGCGGCATGTCGAGTAGTAAATCTAGTCTGGGGGGACGACAGAAATCCGGACCCCGTAGTTCGCGACGCACTGGCCGATACGAAGGCTCCCCACGTACATCCACTGACTTGATGCTGCCAGAGATCTTCTGGCCCATGGTTTAGGGGATTCAAGGGAGGAGGGGATAGAGGGAAGGGAAAAGGATGGACAAAGGGTGGTGATGAGGGGCCAGTAGGTCCGTACGTTACCTCATGGGAGCACAGAGATGATGCGAGGTCAGTGTGGAAAGATGCTGCTAGGCACACACAGTCTTCAGCCTGAGGGGACCACAACCCTGCAAACACACAGAGACATGATCCTAATTTTTTGTTCTGAATTGGTAAGTCAAGAACAAACTGTGTTTTCTTTTAACCAAGTTTGTGGTTTCCCCTTAAAGGGGCATTGTTTTTAGCCTACAATGAAAATGTTCCTTCAGACAGTTTTAAGTCATTTTAATGACAGACAATGTCACAGAGTGCCTAGGGTTTTTGCAGGCTGTATAGAGCACAGACTAACTTGGTTTCAACCCATGATCCTTTCCTGTTGCACAACGACAGTCAACTAGTCTAACTTTCCTTTGTTTACAAGACAGAACAATGTGGTTGTTTGGAAATATTTCTGCACAGTCACGGTGTGGAAACTGAAGGAGCGCCACTCATCATTCTTGTTCAGGTAACAGCACTTTAAAACTTCAACTGATAAGCTGTCAGGTTGTATGTCTGTTGAGCACCTGACTCTGAGCCCTGCCAGAGCAGACAGCCTGACTAACCAGTAAATCTGTGTTACACATATTACTCTATCAAAACAACAAAATGATACAACATTGTTTGCAATAATGACTTAAACAGTAGCTACTAATTTAATGTTCATTTGTTGGCCCATGTAAAGCCTACTGCCAACATCCTCTCTGTTCCTAGGCATTAGTTTTGTTAAAAGTAAGATTCTTCCCATGAGTGATGGGCTATCTGAAATTGCTCAAAAGGCAAAACAAAACAATTAGAATATATTTTAAATTAAAAATATTACAAACACCATTGTTATAAGTAAAAAATACTTTAGGATTAATCGTTTCTCTGCTGAAAAGGGAAACAATTAATGAGAAACGATATACAAGCAGTAGTACTTTTAGTCAAGGCTGGTATAATCTTCTCAAACCAGCAAATACCTGGTTACTATTCAGCTACTAGGTTGTACACCGATTGCTTCTACTTTGAACTTCAAATGTTAAGCCATTTATGTTGTATGAGAAAAAGGCATCAAGCTGAACTTGAAGAAAAGACTAAAGGCCACCGACTACTTTCAAACACACAGGGTGCAGTGTGGTTTAATAGGATGAAGCTGCTTAAAACCTGCTGCACAAACAGAACTCCTTGTCCGCTCTGCAAACATTCTAAGGTTTCACAATCCCCTGCTGTTTCAGAGGAAACTCCACATGGTTCTTCCAGGGAAAGTACAGTGACTGGAATTAAGCCAATCATTTTAAATCCATCAAACTTAACATTTATTCATAGCTTCTGCTTAAAAAACTAAAATGGTGAGTGATTTCTACTTGCGGTCATAGATGTGGAAAAGTCAGGGGCTAAATTTGGTTCAACATATGAAAATCTGTAACCAAAATGTATTGCATTTATAAAATTTTTATCTACCACGCTTAAAGTACAGTGTAAGATATGCAAATATTAGGATATTTACTGTTGACCAGGAAAATCTGTAGCTTTCAAATTCATTGCCCTATGCGTTTCAAAATTGTCCTGCCTAACGCAGTCCCACATCTCCCAGTTTGGCAGACATAACACAGAGGTTTTCGCAAATGCTGCTATAAGTAGGGCTGAGCGCCGCCCTCAATTTGACATGGCTGTGGGGGAAAATGCAGAAAGGAAATATAGAATAAGCAGCTCTGATTGAGTCTTTTCTCAAAAGACTGAATCTTTTCCCATAGACCGTGTACAGCTCCACGGCAGAATATTTAAATGGGTTGAGACATTTCACAACTGCTTGAAACGTTCAGAAAAGGATGAGATTAAAGACTTTGCATTTTATGCAAATTGCCTTGACATTTCTTTACAAAAAAACAAAAAAGTTCCTAAAAGACCCAGAATTGCATAAACTTGTCTACATCTATATATATATATATATATATATATATATATATATATATATAAAAACTCAACCCAAAATAGAAACTGAATGCTAGGAAAAATCCCTAATCAATCCCTAGTACCAATACGCTTCCTAGCTTTATTGGCCACACCATAGGCTTTGAAACATTAAAACTTTTAGGTTGGGGATATCTCAAAATTCAGAGGTGAAAGCAGAAGAGCAATTCAGGAAAGAGAAAAAAAATCCACCATGGCAAATGGACAACAGTCAGAATATTCAGACATTACAATCTCTGAGGATCATTCGTTGGACCTCTTCTCAACACAGAGCGATTTCCACGTTGCTCTTAAGATAAAAACATGGTGGACACAAATCAAATGTTCAGTTTCTCAACCGATAAGTCACAAACTAATGTCAACCGCATTTATTAGACAACCAACGTGGCATTTTTAAAAATGTAACAAGCCTGTAACAAGGCTATAAATTGCTTTACACTGCAGGAGAACATAGAGTTTTTTCTGTCAGGACTGAGTCCATACAGCTATTCCTATGTTGGGTATTCAGAGTTTGCCTTATGTGGTTTTGACTCATTACAGTAGAGGGTCATTGAGTTGTACCCTTTCAAATGCACTGCTGTAGTAAGCAGCTTATTGTGTCAATGCACATTTATTCACTTTGAGCCTAGGCCAAGGACAAACTAAAACAATAGAACAATTAAAGCGCACAACATCAACCCTGAATCAAACTTTTTTTCACCCTGAAATATAGACAGGTTGAAAAATTGAAGAGGAGAGAAATGGATCATCTCTCAGGGGACTCTTTGGGGATACTAGATGGCATCTACATCGACATGCTGACATTATAAGGGGGGGTGGGGGGGAAGCTTTCCAGCTGGAAAATGTCAACCATCAAAGCAACATCATCCTAGTTTGATGGAGTGCACAGTTTCTGTTCATGCCTAGTCCCATCTCATAAGCACACAGGCGCAATGAATATATGATCAACAACATCTATAGAGGAAACTTCTAGAGCAGTTTTTAAAAACATAATACTACAACTTTGTTCAATAATATGCTGTACAAACAATAAGTTACTTTAATTATAACCCATTAGCAAAAACAATATTTACCATGTCAGGTTTAATCTGTGTAAGTGGCTTAGAAAGGTCACTTAACCTCCTTTTCTCTAACCTCAAGCCTATAATTACATGTTGTACTTTACATTATGTGTCTGAGTCTGTTAAATCAGTGGCCTTCATTTAATCAGTTATTTTCTACATGTGTACAATGTTTAATTCAGAGCCTGGTTGTAACTATATTTGCTACTAATTGAGACAGCAGGTCG
This sequence comes from Girardinus metallicus, assembly GCA_903067095.1. Taxonomy (NCBI): domain Eukaryota; kingdom Metazoa; phylum Chordata; class Actinopteri; order Cyprinodontiformes; family Poeciliidae; genus Girardinus; species Girardinus metallicus. Next base: position 26,851 of record CAEGAE010001614.1, read on the forward strand.
AGGTACATTGCATTGTAAACAGACGTCAGAATCATTTTTTACATATGTTTGAACTGTCAACTGTGTTCAAAGGAAGGTGAAATTTTCCAAAGCTAGAACATTTTGTGAACTAAATACACTGATTGGATAGGTGATGGATAGGTGACGCAGAAGCCCTGACAGGAAAAGTAAAAAAAAACTGGAATGAGGAAAAATACCAGGTGGCATGTGACGTGACTAAATTCATCTCTCCAGCTGAAATGTTTTCAGAGTTCATGCGCCGTAACCTGAAACATCTGCCAGTTTACCATGATGATTAACAGAGTGGAACCTCTGCAGAAAAATTTTATTTGCCTCTACAGGCAGTTTGGATCTTTACAATTAGTAATTGTTAAATATTTCCTCACTGAAAATACTAGAAATTAAAATAATTTGTTAACCAACCACCCACACCCTGACACGACATGCTCAATACCAAGTTACTCATTTCCAAGTTTGTGGAGTAATCAGTCCTATACTGAAATATTGCTGTTCAAAGATACTTCCTCCCAAAGGGAAACTGTCACATCTCATATCCATGTATCTTTAGAGAGTCTTGGATGGTGATGCTGAGAGAAGGAAGGATCTCTGGTAAGCAGTCAGTCTTGCAACAAATCTTAGGAAGTCTCTGACTGAAGAGTGTCGCTGGACTGAGAATCCTACTGAGAGTTCAATATCCAAGCACAAGAGACTATTTTCCTCAGGAACATGTCATGCAAAACAGCAGTTGGCAAGCACTGCCAATTCACCCAATTTTGTTTTGCCACTTTAAATCTTTGCTTGGTTGCACGTTTAGAAAGTGGGGCAGAGAGACTGAGATGGGGAGCTGATCCATGCACATTATGGTCGATTGAGGGGATGTTTTGGATTTCTTTCTACCCTCCCTGTGCTCTTCCTGGTTTGCATCCATTAACCCCCCCCCCCCCCCCCCCCCCCCCCCCCCCCCCCCCCCCCGCGCCCGCCCGCCCCCCCCCCCCCGCCCACCCCCCC
>CAEGAE010001618.1:0-32500 GCA_903067095.1 Girardinus metallicus
AGTTTTCTCCCGCTTTGTGCGCCCGCCCAAGACGCCCCTTTTGCCCCGGGGGGCGGGGGGGGGGCCCCCCCCCGGGGCCCCCCCCCCCCCCCCCCACGGTGACGTTTACGTCTTAATTTATCCCTCTCTTCGTCTGTCTGAAACGTTTCTGATTCCGTTTGAACGCCTCTGCGTTTGTCAGTCCTCCCATGTGTCACCGCGTTGTTGTTCTGCTACATCTTTACTATCGAGCTCCTTCATCGACCCACTTCAGCTTCTCTTTTATCAGACGTCCGCTGCTGGCTTGTTTTTCCTCCCCCTCCCGCCATTCCTGACCCTTCTCCTTTCTGTTTATTTCAAGCTGCCTGCTTTCCATTGATATTCCAAACTAAGTGTCGGTGCAGAGACAAAAATACTCCCCGCTGCAGATCTGCACTGATCTCCATTTTTATTGCGCCTCTTTCTTTCTTTCTTTCTCTCTCTGTCTGTCTCATCTGGTGGCAAACACCTTCTCGTCCCTCACTGTTACTTTCTGAAACAGCCTTTAATCTGAGCTCTTGTCCGCCTTTGGGTGTTCTCCCAAACACTTAGAACGTTTTGGCAAGGACGAAGCGTGATGTCTCCCTACAGCAGTTCCTGCTACGACTACACTCTGCATCTGGAGTGCTTGCAACATTTCAGCCTTTTTAGTGATTGTTTAGTCTGATGTAACTATGTGCATGTTTAATGCTGAGGCCATTCTGTTAATTCACATGTGTCAAACTGATGTATTGATTATTGCTTTACTCTGGTCTCATCTCTAAGCGAACCTGAACGCAGTGAAAAACCTCCAGTTAAAACTATTAGGTTTGATCGTTTTTCAGAATCCTCTGAACGTATTAAACTTGAACAGAACTTCAAGGTTGATGGATTTTAATAACTTTGCACTGTGGAGTAGTAAAACACAGAAGCTGCTCCTGCTTTAGCAGGATGTATTAGAGAAACGTGTAGCAGTAACACCACCACCAAGCGGGAACATTGCTCTTTTCTCATGTCGCTAACTTCTGTTTTTATCTCTTTCCAGCAGCGGCTGCATTGATTCCCGCTCTCCAACACGATCTAATTTCTTCCTCCTCTCTCTCGTTTCTGCCCAGGTGGAGCTGGAGAGGGGGAAGACCCTCCACATCAAGGCTCTGGCGCTGGGCGACCTGAACAAGGGCGGGCAGAGGGAGGTGTTCTTCGAGCTGAACGGGCAGCTGCGGTCGGTGCTGGTTAAAGACACCGTGGCCATGAAGGTACGGCAAAAACACGGAGGGAGGCGGCCATGATGAACGGCCCAGGCAGTGCAGTGGGTTTATGGAGATGCTGACGGATGGCGGCGGTCGGAAGAAGGATAAATGAGGGATGTCTGATAGATGAGACGGCGGAGAGACGAATAGATCTCAGTGGGTGAACTATTAATAGACGGAGGAGGAGGAGGAGGCTCTTTATTCTGAGGCCTGACCGTATGAAACCAGGGAACCACTAATTTTTATTCATGGAGACAAAAGCAGGAGTCCTGTCGACCTCTCTGCGTTTGTCTCTCAGCTGGAGGTCAGAAAAACATCGATTTTATAGAGAATCGCATTCTTTATTTTTAAAATACGTTTAAGTTACGGTACGTGTCTATGCCGCTCCTATATCTCATTACGCATATTTTGAATAATTCTCTGATAAAAGTTGGAAGTTAATATTGATTTATGTCAAGTATAGTAAGATATTTTCACTAGAAACTAGACCAAAAATACAAAGTAATCCACAAAGCTAATATGTAGATCACTTTGTTTTTCTTGTGTCATTTTATATTTATTGTAACTTAAAGTTAGAGTTATATAGATGATGTTTGTATTGTTTTCTGCTCTTTGTTTTGTCCTGTTGCTGTTATGCTAACTCCTGCATATTTACATTGATGCCAACATATTGATTAATATGCATTGTTATAATCTGCAGGCAATGGAGGCCCAGCAGTTTACCCAGCTGAGAGGATAAACGGAGTCATTCCTGTTTAGACGTCTGAGCGGACTGATGAATCGCACTTTTGCTGCTTGTTTCCAGGAAATGAAGTTCCATCCCAAGGCCCAGAAGTCCATCAAGGGTCAGGTGGGAGCGCCGATGCCTGGAAAAGTGCTGGAGGTTAAAGTTAAAGTCGGATCCAAGGTCAGTTCATAACCGCTGAGTCAGGATTTCTGACACCTTGGGTTGAGTTATTCCTCAAACTTTGATGCATCGCTCAGATCGCAGCTTTTGGACCCGTTCTGCTCTGTGATGTACCCAGCTGGGCTGCTCGCGTTGTTAGGAGGTATTGCAGGAAGATGTCACCTGCACATCAGGAGCAGCTCTCGTGTCAGACCGACTTAGAGAGACTTCAAGCTTTAGTTGGTGCCATTATGTCAGGAGTTTGGCTCCACTGCTCCTGACACGGTGATCCTTTTCAATGCGACTCTGACATTTTCGCAGTGTCAGCACAGCCGCACCAATGTTTATCTTTACTTTCCAAACCACAGAATATTTGTATGTGACTGGAAACGACCAGGAATTTCCTAAAAAAGTAGTGGCTGCAGCTCTAGAAGTGCACCAATCAGATTCAAATCTGTCAGATTTGAATCTGATTGGTGCAAATAAAAGCAGATTGGTGCTTAGAACTTAAAAAGATTAAAAAATATTTTTTTAAATATATTTATCAAATTTATCTTAGGTAAGAACGTCCTTTTCATTTCATCAGAAAATGTGTTAAATGACCTTTTTGGAGCTGAATGATGGCGATGTGCCCCGATGCTTTTAACTGGATAAACGCCTCAATTTTAACACCTCGATTAAAGAACCTGCAAAACATTTTTTTTCCTCTTTTTATGTGCTTCAGCTCCTTGAATAAAAACAGCAGAATAGTTCAGACTGGACCGGGCAGGTTAGATGTCAGAGAAAACCCTGACGCTTCATGTCAATTGTCCATTTTTAAATTCCTTTCATTGCTAAGATGGTTAAAGTTGGTACATTTCTAAACCTGAGTTTTACGTTTGCAGCATTTTTCCATTCTCAGGCTGATGGGGGTTTCTCCAAAAGTCATTACAGTTGAACTTAGCAGTGCTTTAAATTTGTTAAAACATAATCATAACCGGTCATTGCTGCATCCACGTATATTAATGGAAGGTTGAGTGGAAGGAAAAAGTGTAACATTTGTCATTTTCAGCAGCACTTGGCACCTGGACACACTACAAAAACAACTGATACCAATTTTTCTTAATTCTGAAAGACTCCAAAAACACAACAAAATGTATTTAAGGCCTAAAAAAGTAGAACCTGCATATGTGCATTTAACACTGATCACCTTTCTCTATTCATATGGTTGGATAGCTCACTGTCTTACAGAAGTTTTGACATTTTGGTATTAAAATCCTTTTATATTGTGTAACTTTCTTGGAAACTGAGTTTTTGTTTTAACCTATTATTGAAATAATCATCAACTTATCTAGCAATTGATTTATTGCTAACTGAAATATACACTAAAAAAAAGACATTTGAGCCAAAACTGTAGAAAAATATATAAATTTTGCTTTAAAAAAAAACAACAAAAAAACACTTTTGTCTGTAAATGTGTTTTACCCACATTTACAGGGTAAAAAAAAGCACTTAAAAAGGGTTTTTTTAAAACACTTTTGTTTTAAAAAAGTGTCTTAAACACCATTTAATACCCAGTTATTAATAAGTTAATCAAAAGTAATAATCAACATAAGTGTGTTGATGTTGGAGGAATTTTGTTCAGCTGCAAATGCATCTTTAGCAGCAAATTAGGAAGTGTACACTTATTTGTATGTCTTAATGTGTTTCTAAAATGGATGCACAACATCGGTATAAATCTGGGCCCATATGATCATCCATCCATCCATTTTCTGTTCACCCTTGTCCCTTAACGGGGTCGGGAGGGTTGCTGGTGCCCATCTCCAGCTACGTTCCGGGTGAAATCATATTTTTAGTGATTTCCTAACTCGTAGATCCGACCTGTTGTTGGCTGCAGGTGGAGAAGGGTCAGCCGCTGTGCGTCCTGTCGGCCATGAAGATGGAGACGGTGGTCAACTCCCCCGTGAGCGGGACCGTCAAGGCGGTCCACGTGGAGCCGGAGGCGTCCCTGGAGGGGGACGACCTGATCCTGGAGATCGAGGAGTAGAGTGAGGAAGAACGGGAGGAGGAAGGGGAAGGGAGAGGGGAAACAGGAAGAAGTAGAGCCGGCCCTCTGTTTGTAAATATTACGTTTAGCGAAGTGGTGAAGCTCTATGCATATCCTGACACCTGATGGATGTAGAAACGGCTTCACTGACCTCATTGAATATTTCAGGAGTGTGTTTTATATCTAAACCTACGATACATTCCACTGCACAGTCTTAACTACGACGAGCTAAGCAGGTGAAACATTAACAGGGTCGTAAAACGCCGACTTGAAATTAACATTTTCCACTTCGTCTGATGCCGTCTCCATAGACCAGACTGACTCGGTTCGGTGTCTGTAGCTAGCAGCGATCTCTGGGGACGCACTGACAAATATGGAAGCTTTCGTCCTCACCTTTTGCAAGAGTTTGAATCCCTGAAAGTCGCGCTGCATTCTGGGAATGTTTAATCACTGCAAGCGTTTAAGGGTGAAAGAGATTCACAAAGCACAACAAGGACGGCTATTCCAACTAAAAACAACCAACAAATCCTGCTACTGCATCAGTAACAGCATTGGAGTCTTTTAGTCCCAAGTAAAATCCGAATCATTCATTTTAAAATGTCCAAACAGAACCGCTTAAGCCCAACCTGTCGTATCGTTTGAGGTCTCTGGTGGCATAAAACAAGTTTTGCCCTTTTCTCTTTACAGCCAGGAAGCAATGAGCAGTTTTATGGGGATTTTTAATGCTTGGTTGAAATGGGATTACAGCATGTCACTTTAATGGGGTCACATGTTCTTTCTTTTTTCTTACCCCCCCCACCCTTATGAATAAATTGTCAGTCAAATGATGTGAAATTAGCCAGGCTAATAGGAGGCCCTGGAGACTCCTGCTTGTTGTTATATTTCTGCGGCGTGTGTGTTTGAATAAACAAGTCAAATCTGAGGACGAACTCCACGAGTCCTCTGCAGCACACCCCCTGAGATAAAAACCCATTCAAATCAGAGATGAAATATTCATGCTCACACACGCGCCTGCTCAAAAAATATTCCTGCTGGCCCCTGTGTGCCGCACGCATCAGAGGAAAACAAAGGCGAACTCTGCGAAGAGGGCGTGTCCCGGTAAAAACATGGAGATTAAATCACAGAATGAGTCTCAAAGTCGGTTATTGACGAATGTCTGAACACACTTAAAGCACAGTTTGGAAACGAAGAGGTTACATATTTTTCTACTGTTAACAGTGAAGCAGAAGGAGGTTCGAGAAAAAGCAGAAACATGAAACTGATGCTTCACTTTGTGCTGAGTCAGCAGCGTTTGTGTTTGTTTTAAGCAGATGAAGACAGGATGACTGTTCTTGATTTGTCCCCTCCTCTTCTTCTCCTTACTTCCCCCTCTATCTCATGTCTTCACCCTCCTCTCCCAGTCATTTGCTTACAATATCTTTGCACATGCAAGACGTTATCAATTAATGCAATAAATGTAAACTGTACCGTAACTCTGTACGTCGTAGCCAGCAGAGGCTCTTTAACAGCCTCACTCTCATGATGTACCCATATCTGTGAAAGAAAAATAATAAACTGGAATAAAAGTAAAATCAGCTTCACTTTTTTTTGTTCTGCTTTAAAATAAAGATGTTATATATCACGACGCTCTTGCTACATGTGAATGGTTTCATAAAATTGTGAAATATGCTCAAGATTTTGGTTTTAGTCTTAAACAAGCTGGGAAATAACTTAACTTGAAGACTACTAAATATCACAGGGGCTCTTAAAAACTTTAGCTAAAGCTAACTACAGTGACTAAATTATTGGTGGAAAATTTCCTGAATTTCTCAGAACATAGGGCTGGACAATAAATCGATAACGATGTATATCGTGGTAGATACTTGGAGTGAATCGCAATATATTCACCAAACTCTGATCCAGAACCGCACAGCATTCTGGGAGATGTAGTCAGTGGAAAGGCTAGCAGCTGGTTAATCTCACTGCTAGCTAAACAAGGTTGGTGGAATTAACTAACTCACTCACTCACTCTCCGGTTACCTAGCAACTCACTCTTTGGTTACCTAGCAACAACCTGTTGAGTAACTGGCGCAGCAGACGTTTAAGGTTTCGCCACTGTGCCTCATAACTGCTTAAAAACAAATAATGCGGAGTAAAAACTGCGGATGAGACGGGAAAGGTCGCACGACCAGATTGGCAGATATTTAAAACAGAAACTTTATCGATAATGATCGATATCGACTGGTATGAAACACTTAAATCGTGATAAAAGCTTGATGTATTGTCCAGCCCTAACAGAGCATGTTTAAAATATTCCAAAGAAAACGCAGTCCAGGAAGCTGAAATGGATGCAATGCTAGTTGACACGCGGTTGGCTGGTGTCTGCAAAGCAGCCAATCATCTTCCTGATGCTAATTAGCGCCAAGGAAGATGGTGCCAATCCACTAACGTGGTTTCTACTCTGTGTATTAATGCCTACTACGGTATTTTTGGTGCTTGAACTTTTAAAATAAGCTGCTACTGTGGAAGTCAGCAGAAAAAGACGAAAATGTAATTTGAGTCTTGTTTCATCCTCAATGTCTTCCAACCAAAACCAAAAACAGGATGAAGGACAACCGTTGGTGTCTTCTCACCCTTCACAATAAGAGCATACAGTCGGGTGTGAAATATACACATTGTATCCGCCACACTGCGAGCATTTTTAGGCGAATTACTGTCGGAGTGATTTACAAGCAGCGTGCTGGAGCTAATTTTCTCCGTCATGGAGCCGGGCCAGCCGCCCTGCTCGTCAGTATTCAGCCTCTGTCCGCCTCTGAAGGATTTCCTTTGCCTGGTGCTGTTCCCAAACAAGCGAATCCCTGTGTGCTCAGATGTGGATCTGCTGACACCGTGTTGTCTTTAAGCTAATTCTGGAGATCATCTGATACGGTGCTTATTGCCCACTCTAAATCAGTCTAGTCTGTCGCTAAACTGGCACTATCGATCAAAGTGTTTGATTGGTGGAGAAGCTGATCAAATGTTTGCAGTAGGACCTGCTTAGAAACGGAGCGCTCTCACCTCTCTGTTCGGAGAGGAAACGCTGGCAGAGTTGAACAATATCCTGATGTGTAATTGGGATCAGATAGAAGCGCGGCTGCTATTTTCTGACGTTATGTGTTTTGACCCATTTATTTAATGAGCAAGATGACGGCTTTGATATCAGATTTGCATAACTGAATTGAGAGCTAGAGGGCAGCCTGGCTGATAACGGGGGACAAAGCAATAATTGAATCAGTTTGCTGAAGCGTCGCCTGCATTCATCCAGTTTTAGATGAACGGAGATAAAATCTTGCAGATTCTTCTCAAGGCGTGAATAAAATCAGACGCCTTCCTGAACTGTTATCCTCGTGAAGATGAAGTAAAAAGTTATCTGCTGCACCTTGTAGTGCGTATTTGAAGTGGAAGGGAAAAGATGCACTGATTTCAAAACTATTTACAACTAAAAATATTAAAATTGTGATTTATATTCACTTTGATACCCCAAATGGAAACCAGAGCAACCCTTTACCAATCTCCGTAATAACCTAGTTAGTAAAGAGTCCGCCTGTCTGTCACTTAACTTAAACATAAATCCAGTTGTTTTTGAAGCTCTTGATCACTCACTTTCATTTTGGGCCAAAGCAAAAATCTGAATGTTCTTAAAGGGCCGGTTGCACCAGAATGCATTGATAAAACCCACTGAACTGTTAAAAAGTGTTTCTTAAAATGAAATAATATTAGACATGTTTTCACACTGATTTATAAATACTTGTAAAGAATTTTTCACGATATTTGCGCTAATGTGACTTTTTATCAATCACTCGACATCATGTCAGGCTGAAGAGGCAGTCACTTAAACCCAATGGTTTTGATCTATTTTGAGAACAAACTTGCAGTAAAATCAGAAAAAAATGTTGGGATCTATTGATTTTTTTTTTCTTTTTTGTGAATTTTGTGGATTTAAAAGACAGAAAGCTGGATGGATTTATTGATGCATTTTGGAGTCTAGAGGGCCACATAAAAAGCTGTGGCAGCCAGATTTGAGTTTGACACATGTGCTCTAGATGTTTTAAGACATGAGTGACCAGACAGTAGAGTCGTACCAACTGCAGTTTTCTAGCCGATTACCAATCTTTAAAAATCCTGACCTTCCGATTTTGGCCGATGCTGGTTGGATTTTGGAGGTGGGATGGGCTCATGGTAGCACTCGCTGCTTGGAAGTGGCTGCAGAACGATTTGTGCTTTCATACATTATCGCCAAGGTCTCCCATAACAGGAAGAAGTCACTAGCGGGGTCTGCAAAGTCACTTTTACTAGCACAACTTTTAACTGGTCCTCCTCCGGTCAACCTCAGCCAGATTCGTCTCCATTTGCAGATCAACCGCAGTTCCTCTTTCTGGAACCACCTCAGGGTCGGTACAAGCCAATTAAGTTGCACGTAAGCAACTTAATTGTCAACAGGCTGCATTCGTTGATTAGCGAGTGATTTTTGGCACTGCATGAACGAAGGCAAACTCCTCGAACAACAACATCTCTGCCACCGTTTTCAATCAACGGACCACAGAGGTTGGCGAGTTGCAAATCAATAATTCCAACCAACAACGAACAAATGTGCAGAGAGATTTTGGAGTAACTGGCCGACCAAAGGTTCACACGCAGGATGGCATCATCAGGTCGTCGACCACAGCTTCGGCTCGCTCACGTTCCTGCCCACATTCACGTCCATGTAGTGAGGAACACGCTGCCAACGGAAACGCACCCAACTTGGCTAGAACCAAACCAGACTTGACCCGGCCAGACTGAGACTTGACAATGGGGAGTTGACTGGAAAACGCGCAAGAGGCCGCAAAAGAGTTGGGATCAGGGTGGAGGTTCAGTTTATATCAGGAAAATAACAACCAGAGCAAAAAATTTATGCTTTAAGTAGAAACATATTCATGTATAAGAATGGCCTAGTCGAAGCCCAGAGCTAATTACAGTTGAGAATCTGTGGCCACTTGAATCTAGACCTTTGCAGACACACTCAGACCAACAGGATTGAGCATGATGAGTTTTGGAAAGAATAACGGGTCAAAATATTAGATATACCCCCAGAACATTGCAAAAAAATATATATATAAAGCCGTTCATTCATCCATTCTCCTTCTGATTCATAAGTTTTGGTTGGTCCGTTGCATATGAACACATTGAAGCGTGCTGCTGTAATGTAAAACTGTGAAAAAGTTCACAGGGTGTGAATACTTTTGCAAAGTGTGTGTGGCTGCTTGCAGCTTCCACCAACTGAAAGAGGCGCTGATTGATGACTGGCGTTCATTAAAGATTGAAACACATTTACAACAACAAAAGAGTCCTAAATTCTCTCTTAATGAGGCCTCCGGTGGCTTCCTTGTAGTTGAAGCATTAATTTGTTTTAACTGAATATTCATGCACTTTTGATGATCACATTAATGAAAGGCCTATTAATCTACAATAACAAACTGATCTACTCCAAATCAAAAAAATGAACGAAAAGCTTTTTATCGTCATTCCTTTGTATCACGTGTGGAAAATAACTCTGCAAAGGAGCACAAGCTGTCGCTTCTGTCTGTTTATGTCTGCTGTAAAAACTACAACCAAGACAGATGTCCAGGTATTTTCCTCCAGGTGTTTTTGTCAACACTTCGGTACCAGACCACAGTTTGCCAAGAGCCCTCCAAAGAAATCATGTCGTTCCGTAACACAGGCTACATAAAATAGACATTTTAAAAGGAAGTGATGTTGTGCTCGCATTTTGTCCCCAATCGGTTTTCACCCAGCAGCTGAACAGAGCTTAAATGTCATATTTCATTCAACGTAAATATGTTTTTATGTCTCCAAATACTTTCCCTACTGTCCTGAATCCTTCCTGTCCTCCAACAGGGTTTTTTGCTTCTAGAAAGTTGGATTATTTATGACAGGCAGCCAGCTCACTGAATGACATCTGCACATTTCTTTCAACTGCAGGACTCTGAAAACTTTAGCGAGCTGCTGCCAAGAGGTAAAACTGTCTATAAGTCGTGTCACTTAACTCCCTCTCTTTTTATAACTCTACATCCACACTGCAAAAAACACAAAACCAAAACACAAAATCTTAAGTAATTCTGGTCTAGTTTCTTGTGTTATTTGCACTAGAAATAACACAAAACTAACTTATAAATAGCATTTATGTGAGATTTTTTCGCTTTTAACAGGGAAACTATCTTGTTATAAGTGAAATAATCAGCTTTTTTTAATCAATATTAAGAAATCAGTGACTTAAAACAAGTTCCTATATCTTGCTGAAAATGTATTAAGTCAGTTTTGTCTTATTTCATGCGTAATAAGACATTTGCACTAGAACTAGATTAAATTTACTCGGTATGAGTAAAAAACAGATCCGCCACTTCTGCAGAAGTGGCGGATCTGTTTTCGGATAACAGTTCCTGATAATAGTTGTAAGATTGTTCACATTTTCCTTCCTGCTTAACAACCAGCAACTTTGCACTTCCAATTAGGTCTGCTGCTGTGCTCAGTGTTTTCACTGCAGTACTAGAAAACACACTTACTGGAGAAGAGGCTCCCTCGCTGTTTGCTGACCAACAGGAACTGTCGCTTCCAAACGGTCCATCATCTGGAAATGGAAAGTGTGTGGTCATAACTGGAAATCTACCAAAACACGGCTGCCCACTTGAACTGACAGGTCAGAGAAAAGAAGAAGAGAGGGAGGAAGGTAGGATCCACAGCTCCGGTGGGAGAATCTGCCCACTTCAAAACTAGGTCATGAACTCCAGGAATCTGTTTCTATGGAAGAGAGGCGAGTAGAAAGCCTCTGTTGGAACAAATCAGAGATTAAAGTTTGAAACAAGCAAACGTGGAAAAAGATAGAAGCTAAAAGTCTAGCATCAGCTCGAACATACTCACTCTTCTTAAAGGGACGGTGTTACGTATATTCCAGTACTATTTTGTTGTGGTTGAAATGCTGTATGAAAAGTAACTTAAAAGAAATTGGGCCTCTGTCTCTTTACGAAACTGAATGGTCGTCTCATATGCCGTTTACAACCATACTTATGAGTGTTGGACTGAGAAATACTTGCAGGCGTTTGCTAATTGCTGCTGCCGCTAGTCTAGAGGAGCTGAGAGGGGGGGAGGGCTGCTCTGTGCTCGGCTGGGAGCTGCAGCTCAGAGGACGAGCTGTGTGGAAATAGGCATTGTTTTGTTAGAGCTAACGTTTCGGCTGCCAGCGGAGAATCAAGGCAACACTTCAGGTTTGTTTTTGATAATGAAATATATTAAAAGCAAAGTTAAGTAAAGCTTTACATCAAAAAGATTTACTTTTTGGATAATATGACTGAAAAATGTATCACGATAAGCATTTCATATCAGTCGAAATCGCTAATCATTTATTAGTTTTCTGTTTCAAAAAGCCAAAATAATGCCAAACTGGTGACCTGGCCTTTCCTGTTTTATCTCCATTTTTCACTCCACTCTGTTTTTTTTTTTGTTTTGTTTTTTTTCAAGCGATTATGAGGCCTGATTACAAAACCTTAAACTGCTGCTGCCCAGTAACTCCACAGGCTGTTGCTAGGTAACCAACGAACAAATGAGTTAGTGGATAGTTCTGAACTGGAGTTCAGTAAAATTGTTCATTTTTCTTTTAGATGTATCATCTATTGACATTGATCTTGTGTCTATTGTGATATACAGCTCTGGAAAAATTAGAAACCACTCAAAATGATCAGTTTCTCTGATTTTTTTCTTTTTTATAGGTTTATGTTTGTGTAAAATGAACATTGTACTTTTATTCTATGAACTACTGACAACATGTCTCAAAAATTCGATCAAACATTTAGTATTTACTTGCAGAGAACGAGAAATGGTCAAAATAACCAAAAAGACGCAGAGCTTTCAGATCTCAAATAATGTAAAGAAAAAAGTTCATATTCGTTTAGAAACAACAATGCTGATGTTTTAACTCAGAAATCAACATTTGGTGGAATAACCATGAGGCTTTCAATGGCGTTCAGTGCAGTGGGCTCTTTATTTTTTCCAGATCTGTATATTGGGAGAGTTTCTTCAGCTGGGAAAAGGAAAGACGGACGGAGATTAAAACTGGAAGATCATGTTAGATTGAGTCTGCAAAAGACATGAGATACTTCGGTTTTAATTGTAGAAAAAAACAAATCTATCCATGTACAGTTCAGCACTACTTTGTGAAAAACTGACGCGTGTAGCTGAGCCACAGCAGCCGTCTGAAGGCTGCATGTGATGGGAACCGCTGAAAGCTGACTGGAAGCAGGCGTGTAAAACCGATCCAAGGCAAGAAGCCCAGGAGACGGAGACTTCAGCCTGCAGAGGGAAGCTTTGACCGATTAAAGCCTGATTGAGGCAAATTAAGCAGATTCACGTTAAGACAAGTGCAGCGTCAGCACTTCTTTGGAAGCTCTTCTCACTGCAGGGTGCATTCCTAATTTATCCTATTTATGGATGTGTACAGCAAGTTTTGTGTTTTTAATTCCCACCGGCCTTCACTGTGTGTACCTTTGCCCTGTTTTAACGGCTAAAAAGTTTGTTTGTTAAAAAAACCTTTACCAACATTTTTGCTTTCACTGCTTATTGCATTTACATGGAAGAAATGAACTTACATTTTTTGGGGAGACTGAGGTAAGTTGAGCCCCTAGTTTCTAGGAAATGGTAAAAAAAACATTGATCATATGACAAAATAGGTAGGAGAAATCATCATTTAATGAAGTTTGTGAATGTAAAAACCTCCTGGGGAAAATGGTTAGTCTTTTATTTCTTAACCGTTTTCCTTCTTGGAAGGGAATTTAGTCATAAATTTCATAGGAATTGTGTTCAAAGCAAATATTTTTAAATTTATGTTTATGAATTGTGCTTTGCATTGGCAACATGGAGTGTAAATCGAAGATAAAATTGCTGAAATATAGTAGAAATTGCAGCTTTGGGGCAGGTTGAGCCAAACACACTTGAAAGCATTCTCTGTTTTATTATTATTATTATTATTGTTATTATTATTATTACAAAACAGCAGTTTAGCTGCAATAAAAAGAAATGGCTGAATTATGTAAAACAAATAAAATGCGCTTCATGGAGAAAAAGTGACTTATTTGGGTAAGGAGAAGGTAAGTGAGGAGTGGAGTCGAGTTGGGAGGGAAATAAGGCAACTTTTTAAAAAGGCCACATTATCGAAACATTTATGTTTTATGGTTGTTTCAAGGGATGCACAACATCCCAGATATATAAGTTAGCGACCAAACTAAGGTTGCCTTGATATCGTGATCCTCAAAATCTGCTCTCACCAAAGTCTCTCCAATAAAAATGCAGCATTTTATGGTAATATTTGACCACCACTCGCTCCAAAGCTGACGGTTCTCCAGCTTTTCTTCCTTTTGTTGCGCTGCGCCTCTAAGTGGGTCGAAGACGCGCTTTGATGAGGTCTGAGCGTCACCAGAAAAGTAAATGTTTTCATCCGGCGCCGCACTTCATTTCTAATTTGGAGCCCAGACTCTTCACATCTCTGAGCTTCGATCCGGAACCCAGGGTCAGAGTTCAAGTCCTCTTTGTGGCTCTCATTTAGCTTATCCCTTTCTCCGCTCTGCAGCGGCCTAAAACGAGCGGCGCATATTCAGAGTGAACTTTAAGATGCTGGGTGAGAGTGTGATGAAGTTGAGGTGCAGCAGCTGACCGAGGCGCTAGCTTTCCAACCCCGAACACGAGTTTCCCACACGGTGGATCTGCTGCTGCTGCGTTTGAGGTACAAGGCTCCCCTTTAATCCCTCTGCTGCGGTTTCATAATCCCTCTCTTCTTCCTGTGCTGCTTTCTTTACTGTAATCCATCTGCTTGAATAAGAAGAGCGACGAGACAAGGAGGATGTGTCTCAGACGGAAGGGACGGACGGCTCTGTCAGGCTCTGAGCCTCCTTTCAATCAGCACATTCACAATGTGATGCAGCCATTAAAGCCTCCTAATGCTGCTCCCCTTATATACCACATGTACATGAGCGATATGGTTGGTGCTAACAAGATAGCACACAGCAGAAATACTAAATCGTACCCAGTGTAGGAGCTTGTTTTAAGTATTTTTTCATCAGTATTACGGAATTATGTACCTAATATTGTCAATATTAAATCAATAATTCGGTAGTGCCGCTGTAAGCTTTAACTCTGGGTTTGTAGAGAGATCAAGGTTCCCCGCATTTTTATGTCAACTTCCAGACTTCTAGCTTCTTTTAGGACAATTTCTTAAATATTGGGTGGGAAGGAAGGATAAAAAAAGATGGACGAATTTACAAATGAATGGATATACCAATGGATAGATGGACAAACAAAAGGGCAGATGGATGAATGGACAAAAGGGTGGATTTATGTATGGACAAACGGATGGACAAAAGTACAGATGGATGTACAAAAGGATGGACGGACAGACAGACGGATGGATAAGCAGATGGATGGAAGGAGACGGATGACAGATGGCTGGACAAACCAATGGATGGACGGATAAAAGGACAGACAGACAGATGGATGGACGATAAAGCTGTAGTAAGTCCAGATATTTCTCCAGTATCGTCTCCAGAGGATTCCTGCCTCCCACCTCCAGCTCCTGACCAGAATCTGCTCCTCATCCCGTCTTTCCTCCATCCCTCATTTTTCAAACTTTGCTTTCAGGACTGATTTTCCACCTGTCTGAGAACGAGCGCTAAAACATCCCGGCCTTCACTACGAACCCTGTCCAAGCAGAGACGTCGCTGCCATAGCTGGTGACGGGATGACCTCTAACCTCTGGGCTCGCAGGCCACCGTGGTTCCCGCCGCCAGATCCTGTGGCTGCATCGATAACCATCAGCAGCACAGCGGTGCATGGAAAACCATGAGCAACCATGAGCGACAGATTAACAATGTACACGTCAATTAACAGGAGAAATCAATGCTCAATTTCTAATGAATGTGTCAAAAGAGAAGCTGAGAAGCAATTCCAAAAATGGATCAATTCCTGTTGCTCTGCCAACATGTTCTGATGCTACTGCAGCTGTGTAGACGCAACTGATTATAAATGTTGGTGTCAAAGAAATGCTGCGGGAAGGAGGACGACAGAGTAAACTGTGTGTGTGAGGAGACATCTCATTAAGAGCTAAAATAGCTCCACAACACAAGACTCTGTGGTCTTAAAGGCCACACGTCAACAAACACACACACACACGCACACAGATGATGATGATGATGATGGTACGCTTGTTCTTCAACATGCTATTGCTGTCAAGTGTGCGTACGACTGTAGACGTGTGACCCGAGTCCGACTCGAATCAAAGCGCAGCAGCAAAGAGGGGAAGCCGAGGAGCCAAAACAAAGGTGTGCAGACAGCCAGACGGGGGGAAGATTCAGTGCGACAGGGGAGAGAGAGAGAGAGAGAGACAGAGAGAGAGAGAGAGAGAGAGAGGTTTGGGCTCAGACTGCGACACAGAACCGAGACAGGCGGGAATTAAACGCGAAGAAAGAAAGCGGGTAAAAGAGGAAAGGAGCCAAATCACGCATCAGATCTCAGCGCGTCACAGAAACGCAGACAGTCATTAGATGTCTGTTTGTGCAGCTTCATCATTCTCCACCTCTGTGTCAAAAAAAAAAAAAAAGTGCATTGTTACCATGGTAACAGCGTGTTCGGGGTATAATGAGTCTACCCCCAAGCCCCCACCAAAAAAAGAAAAGATTCTTTATGACTCTCTACTCGCCTTGCATACAGACGTGTATGAGATGAGTTTTCCGGAAAGAGAAGGAAAGTTCCTAAAGCGGTCCGAGGACAGATGGTCCGTGTGTGAGTCCAGACAAGAACCGAGTCACAGCTGGCGATCGGGGCTCGGAAAGTGAGAAGTCACACTTTGGGTTAGCAGCAGCGAGAGCGCCACCTGTAGTGAAAATCAGGCCGTGCGGCAGCAGCAAAGTGGAGTCCACGAGGATCCACCTGACCGAACCGGAGGGCGACGAGATTCAAGGTTCGTACATCCTAAAATTACACCTGATGGACAAGATGATGGACGGACCTGCAGACAAGTGATTGATGGATGGTTTTAAATCCTTTTTAAGCCGTTAAATAATGAGGATGAAGAGGCGACCTGATTGGAGACTTTGTAAATGTTCTCTATAAATCAAACATTTATCCAACATTAAAGTGATAGAAACTGAATTTCCCCATTTTAGGACAATAAAAGGAATTTCTGTCATGAAAAGCCAGACAATAATGAACATTTGAGGAATAGTGTAGATCAGCTAATGCTAACTAGCTAAATGTAGTGTGGATTTTAGCTTTTACTGAAGGAAAATAGAATAAAATGCAACTTAATCCCGTTCAGTCTGGGCTTTTACTGGGCTCAGTCACAAACCATTGAACTCTGTGTTCAGGATCACTGTTAGCATCAGCCTCTGCAGGCTAACTCAGGCTGCAGCAGCTCTGACTTCTCTTCCTGCTGCTAAGAAGCTTTCCACTGTCACAAGAAGAGATTGCATCAGACACACATTGCTTTGGGTTCATGTTAATATTCCAGTTTTAGATGCATCAGGTCAGACAAACGATTTTCTGAGGCTCCAGGGTTGCTTTTTTAGCGCCGTTTGGCAAACAGCGGGCCGCCGTGCGTCCGTTACTCAGACAGGCTTCTGACTAGCAGCTCAAACGTAAAGGCTTGATTGATGGCGAGCTCTCAGCAGGTTCTCACATCTCTGGAGAGGACTTTAACAACTCTGATGGAATGACCGTCGGCTCTCTTCTCAGTTCCCTTTCATGCATAAACTGAACACTCAGTATTCAAGCACGAAACGTATGAGGGTACGATAAGTGGAAACAGATTGCAGAGATGTTTGCTAAATTTGTGCAGCAACTCAACACCAGAAAGGGAAAACTGACAGATTTAAGTTTCATAAGTGTTTTTGAGCTTAAGGTCACAAACTGATGGCCAAACATTGTCCTGCAAATTTCTTTGGTGAAAAAGCAGAATTAATTCACATTGTCCCAAAGAAGCAAAACTCCACACCGTCACACTACCACCACCGAGGAGGGTGATGGAGATTCCCAGGTTCATGTACCTGAGACTACGAGAGGAGGAGGAGGTGCAGCATCAATGTTTGCTTAATTTCTACTCCTTTGGCAAAAGTTTCATCTAGATTTAACTGTTTAACCCGCACTCTTAGTGCGACGCTCGGGAAGAGCGCGGCAGATGTCACGGCCAACCGGGTGAACCGTCAGCTCTTCATTTTGCAAAACCACAAAAAGAAAAAAAGGCTGGTAAACCAGCGTCCCCACCAGAACCGAGTACACGGTAAAATGCTCAGTCAGGGTCCGCTCGACCGCTCTCAGAACTATGAGAGTTCAAACGTCTCTGATGGTGAGTTCACACCAAATGCATTTAGAGTGTCAGGCGCGTCTGGTCTACGTTCAAAGTCTAAGTGGAGCGTCGGATGCGTTGGAAGCGTCAAACGGTTCAAATCACAGCACGTTAGGCGCTCAAAACGTGCCACGACGGCCCTCAATGCGCTTCCACATAGACTTTGAATGTAAACCAGACGCGCCTGACACTTTAGACGCATTTGGTGTGAACGCACCATTATTCGTTTTTAGCTTAATGAAAGAGCGCCAAGCTGCCGCATACACAAAAGTAAACATTTAGGTTTGGAACAGAAACGTTCTCACCCCCACAGACTCACACAGATGTAGGCTACGTACAGGATGTTTGGACACAAAATTACTTTTTTCTCCACTATTTTGTTAATGGTAAAGAGGGTTAGAAAATCCAATAACTTTTACTTAAATTAAAATCTCAAGGTACGCACAGTGCAGATAGTCATATAGCTACAGGCGCCACTGGTTGGGGTTTACAAAGTGGAGCAGCTGTTTGAATACTGGCCTTAGCGCTGAGCCTGTCACAGAGAAGTCTAATTGTGGTCGCATTTATTTAGTAACATGATTGATCATGAAAAAAATATATTTGTTTTCAGCCAAAAATTGGAGTTGAGCATCAAGACCAGCTATGTGAACATATCCTCTGTTTGTGCGTTACTGTGGTTCACTGCAGTCCCACAGACTTCATAAAACCCATCCAGTTTGGATAACTTATTTTAGATTGTGGTATGATTTTTATCATTTTTACCATATTAAATCAAATGATTATTTAAGAACTGCTTTTTATTCATTCAAGTTATCTCAGACTTATATTAAGAAGTGTTTGATTTCCAACATTAGAGTGTGAAAAAGCAAGGAGAGAAGAAAAAACATAGATTTTCTCAGCACTGTATATATAAAATATGGTATGTTTAGAGAAACTTATTAAATCTGAAAACTTCATTAAAAGATTATAAGAACACACAACTGCTGGCGTCATTTTTTGGATGACATCTTCACACAGGATTTATGACATGAACTCAAACAGAGAACAGAGGCTCTCTTCAACATTCCTATAAATAGTCTTACATTCAGCCTTGAAGAGCTGCAGAGCAGCGGCACAAACAGCAGCCACGCTGCGACAACTTTCCTCACCAACTTGGAAAACTCTACAGCCATCACTGTACTATTCATCCACAGCTAGACGGAAAAAGGTAAACAAAGCTGTTCCCTCTCTGAGAGCACAAGCCATCCTGGGAAATCAGCAACATGAGGGGAAGCAGGTGAGGCACAAGTGGTTACAGAAGGAAAAAATAAATGTAAATTACAGCACTTCATCACAACGCTGCTGCGACACGGCGTCATCAAAGACAGATGATGCATGTTGCTTCAGATGAAGAAGTTTCCCTCAACGCAGTCGCAGGGCAAGGACAAAAAAGTCACATATGTTTGATTAATTATAACGCCTTCTGTTAGTTTCTGCATCATGGCAACTTTTCATTTTAACTGTAGAAATAATGGAGTAAAACTAGAGACTGCAATGTCTGCGACGTTGAAGGGAGCACAGTATTTCAATTTATACAAAATCAACAAAATGCCTAAACTTTCTTTTCTTGAATTCACAACAAACCTAATTGCTAAAGATTTCTACTCTAAATCAAAAGATTGCAGCCAATTTCAAGCATTTTAATGATTGTTATTGTTGATGTCTGCAACCCCTCACCAAGTAAATGGTAAATGAACTGAACTTACAGGCCAAGTACACACAAGCAGATAAAGTATTCATAAATCTAGTAGATTTAGGATTAAAATCATTATTTATTCATCTAAAAACATTGTTTCTAATAGGAAAATATGATAAAATAATGTTAATGAGTATCAACGTGGAATAATGTACGTAATTTGCAGTTTGAACGATTTTATCCGATTTTTTTTTTGTCATAATTCTCGACCGGACGCGATGGTCATTTTCTTTTTCTTAGCTCTATTCGTCATGTGACAATACGATCGGCTCCAATTGCTGAGCAACTTCAAAACTGATCCATAAACGCAGCATCCGTTACTACTTATGTAAACAATGCGCTGCTGTGTGACGTCCACATTCTTCTTTTGTGCAAGCGGGTCGCTTCGGGGTCATAAAATGTTCACACAGAAGTCTGGTTGCATTTAATTATTAGTATGAATAAAAAAAAAAAGGAAATCTGAATTGTGCATGAAGTTCTGAAGTCTCCAGATCTGAAAGCACTGAAACATTTAGACAAGAAGAGACAAGTGGAGCATCGTTCAGAGTCCAGGCTCTAAAAGAGATTGCTGCAGACGTCGACAGATTATTCGTTACTTTTAAGACCTAAAGATCACGGCTCTCACACGGAATACTAGATAAAAAAAGGTTTATTTTGGGATTTGTTAACTTTTGCTCCAACTAATTTGAGTAAAACTCCAACTTTTGTATCTAAGTTATGAAAATAAACTCCACCTTGTGAAAATGTTGGAAATGGTTCTTGTGTTTATTTAGATATTGATTAAAATCTTCCTTTTTTTTACAGAGGGTATGCAAAATAACATGTTGACCTGGAAAACTGTCTTTTAATGCAAATGAGTAGCATGAAGCCTATTAGTCAGATTAAAAGTACCTAAAGAAACTAACTTTTCATTAAGCCCACATTTCTGTATTATAAATGTTTTTTAATGGTCTAATGTAATATTCTAATTTTAAATCTCAAACTGTCAGTGGAAAATCAAGTAACAGAAATAAAGGCTTTCCAACATCCATTTTTGTGTAATTAATCTCGATAATAAATTCCTATAATAAATAGCATTTTCATTGATATTGAAATGTAATGAGTGGGTCTGTACAGTCAGGTTCTGCATGACAGGAAACAAGCTGTGCATGCTGGGAAACTGCATCCTCCTGATTGTTACTCGCCTGCCTCTCTGGGTTCTTCTGGACTGGTTTGCGTTTCTCCTGCTGCCTGGATCATTACTGGAATCTGGTGACGCTGCAAGGCGCATCAGAACTTCACCTCCCGAGCCGCAACACCCCACAGCCATTGTTTATGATTTGCAGCCAGGCAGTAATTTGGCCTGGAAGTGCCGTCAACACATCACAGGTGTTCATATCGCTTCAGCCACCCAAAATTGTTTTTTAATACGTGCTATTAAATATAGACGGCCTACGCTGCACTGGTGAGCTCTCCAGAGGAGATTACACTCTATTACACGTCTTTGTTAAATTACACGTCAGCGAAACATTCTTGGGGTTGATGCAATAATACTGTCTTCTTCTGACTCCACACTTCGCACAATCATTCCTGTAGCGAGTGTTTGAAGGATGGAAGGTCAGTTCCTGCCTCATGTTGTGTTCTTCATTTCTATGATGAAGTTGTTGTGCAACCAGTCATGTTCATTTTATGCTTTGGTTGAAACTGATTCTGTTCACATATTACCTGCTATAAAAAGGGGAAGAAAATGTTCCAGGTTCTGGAGACTTAATGGTGCGAAAACAACTCACTTTCTTAAAAATACTTCACTCTGTTGTGGACATGCTGCACTGAATGTTTACATCCTAATGGGTGAAGTGATCATTTTGCAACACAAAACCCAAAGAATGGGTGAAGTTAGGGGCATTTCCCAGTCTGACCTTGGGTTTTATTTGCTGGAACCACTTATGAGGATATTTGTGCTACCTTGAATGTTTTCCACTTGTAAGTAATTCGTCTCACTGGCAGCGCCACGAAGTAAACATCTGATTTTTGCTTTCGGTTTTTCTGGTGACGAACTGCCATGAAGTATAATTCACATTTTTACTTTTGTGTTGAACGTCTGCTTTATAATATATTTACAGCCAAATGACCCAAAAAAAAAAAAAAAGTTTTACTTCTTTGCAAAAATCACCAAATGCATAGTTCTTGCTAAGTAGTACAAGACAAGTAGTACTTCAAAAGAGCAGAGGAAATCTTATCCTTTTTGAACAATAACAATATTTGTTGTTAATCTGTTGCTAAGAGACGAGCGCATTTTCTGATAAATCCGAAGTAAACATCGGATTTTTACTTTAGCAAAATTTACCAACCTTAAATTTCTTGTGTCTAAGCAGGTAAGCAGTATTTCAAACAAGCTTATGCAATAATACTACTTGTTATTAATTTGGTTAAGAAATGAATATGTTTTTCTGGTGACGAACTGCCATGAAGTATAATTCACATTTTTACTTTTGTGTTGAATGTCTGTGTTATAATACATTTACCGGCAATGGCAAAAAAATAAAAATAATAAAATCACTTTTCTGCCCAATTTGCCAAGTGCACAGTTCTTGTCAAGTGGTATAAGACAAGTAGTATTTCAAAGAGATGAAGAAATCTTATGTTTTTTGAACAATAGCATTTGTTGTTAATCTGTTGCTAGGAGACGAGCGCGTTTTCTGGTAACCAACGAAGTAAACATCTGATTTTTACTTTTGCTAAATTTACCAACTGTAAATTTCTTGTGTGTAAGCAGATGAGCAGCATTTCAAACGAGCTCGTGTTTTATAAACAATAATATTACTTGTATCAATTTGATGTTAAAAGATGAGGGTTTTGTTTCTGGTAACGAACTGCCACAAAGTATAAACCAACACTTTTACTTTTGTGTTGAACGTTTGTGTTATAATACATTTACCGCTGTTTTCTTTTTTCTGCAAAATTCACCAACTTCACAACTATTGTCAAGTAGTCTAAGAGAAGTAGTATTTCAAAAGAGCAGAAGAAATCTTACGTCTTTTGAACAATAACATTTGTTGTTAATCTGTTGCTAGGAGACGAGTATGTTTCTGGTAACCAGGTGCCACAAAGTAAACATCTTTTTTTTTGTCTGTGTCGAATGTCTGCTTTATAATATATTTACCACCAGTGACAAAAATAAATAAATAAACATTTTCACTTCTCTACAAAATTCACTGCCTTTTCCCTAAAATAATCCTTTTAGCTATTTTATTTTTATTTATTAGCCCTGCTTAGCACATCGAATGGAGGAAGTTGACGGGCACACTTCAGCAGGCCCTGTTTAAATTTCTGAAAAATGTTTCTAGAATTGTTCTATTTTATTTAATGTACAGGGGCAGAAGCTGCTGGACTGATGTTCACCACCGTCTTGATTTCCTCTTTTGTTAGAATAAATTAACCTGAATGTCTGTTGTGAAGCCAACCTGCTTGACCTGAGACGAACATGGAAAGGTTAGAATCACAAATTACTGACTTACCACAGGTCTTTTTCACTTAAAATAGTTTGGAAATGACTTTTTTCAGATTGATGGGCCACAGAAATTGCTTCTCCAAGGCCTTTCTGCCTCAGCATTTTGCTGAAACACACCAGTCCAGACTTTTTCTGTGATTTTAACACAACATCGTGCTGCAAAACCGAGTTGCTCCACATCATCTGTTCAGCTATCTTGCATCACTAATGGCAGCACTCGTAAGAAAAACAACAACAACGGCAAGTTAGGAGTTCTGTTCCTATAAATATAAGAAAACTTTGATGTCTGACAACAAATACTTGAAAAGAGGCGTCTAATATTTGGTGACAGACTCCTGTTGGTAATCACATCACACCTCCTTCTACAGTGGAGGCACAGAGACAAAATATTAAAGCAGCTGTCTGAGCAGATACAGTCAGAGCTCCCACTGCGAGACTCAAATACAGAAAGATACAATCGCTGTCAAAGGCTGTTTGCTTCTTAGCTTTACAAATCTCATTAAATTGTATTTTTACTTTTCCACCCATTATAGCCTGCAAACATATACAGTGTTGTGAAAAGCTTTTTATGAGGGAAATGTCACTTGTGTTGATTGATAAACTAACCAAATAACAAGCAGCACACAAATGTTTGCAGAGTTGAGTCTGAGTGGTTTTGTTAAGGCTGAATAAGATTTTTTTCTGTAACCAGAATGACAAGCGTAGCTGCACAGGTAACAGGCTGATCCACAAAAAGGCACACTGGCTCAAATGGACCTCCTTTGGCTTCAGCTCAAAGTCTCAAATGGTCTCCATTCGAAGACAGAGCGAAGTCAGGAAATAAAGAAATTCTGCTCATTTTCAGATGGAGGGAAACTCAAAACGAGTCCAAATTCAGACCGACTTTACTAAGAAGACACCTGTTTTGTCTGCATGTGCAGTAGATATTTCGTCCCTCGGCTGCCCGAGTCATGGATTTCTAGAGAGATTTCAAGCTAAGGCGACATTTTGCTACTGATCTTTTCTCGTATGAAAGCCACAAAACCCCAAATTCAATTTCAATCCATCAGCAGAGTCATTATTTTTAGACATCCAGGTCTGTGGGTAATTTTATGGTGTAAGAGGTAGCAAATGATTTTCAGAGTTGCATATTTAGTTTAATGTACTCTGATCTAATGAATAATGGTGTGAAAAAGTTTCCTTTCTTACTAAAAATCCCCTTTTTCACTCTGGACTGTGTAGGTTTTTTTCCTCCCTGAATAATGAACACCTCCATTTAAAAACTGCATGTTGTGTTTTCTTTGACTAGTTAAGTTGGTTTGATGTTCTGAAACGCTTCAGTGTGACAAGCATAAAAAAGGAAGTCAAGCAGGAGGCAAAAAAACACTTTCACACTTCATTTGCAAAAGTGGAACGTCGAATTTCTGTTTATGAAACGAATCTTTGGAGGAATCTGTCTAAAGACACCAAAGAGGAGATCAACTGTTACTTTGCTGTAAAGATAATACTTTTTGTTATTGTTTCATATATGCACACATCGCATGTTTTGAGTTTAAAGATGGAAGGTTGATTGATGACTAGTTGCTGACGTTTAAGAGAAAGACTACATAAAAGTTTGTTTTGTCAAATTACTCCTTTCTGTTTATGTCTGTAAATGACTAAAATAGACAATTTGCCAATATCTTGAAATGTTATGAAAAATGTCCTTATAGTCTATTTGAATGTTTATCTTAATGGAGCACATTATCTAGCTTAATAAACAGAAGTTGCATATAAATACATAACCTTTGGGACTTAAAGAGCGGTGGGAGAATAGGACGTTTAATTTAGTTTAGCATTTAATTTACGGTCATGGAAAAAACACAAAATCCGAAATATTTGATCCTCATAAATTAGATATATTCTGTCATTGTTGTCTAAAGCAGCAAAAGTTTGGTCTGATTTAACTGCAGACAATAAGAAAGTGCATGTGATTTTTTTTATTCAGTGTGTAAACCTCTGGTTTCAGCTGCATATTCATTTAGTATTTTGGTTTAAAATATCCATCCCTACTGTATAATAAAATATACAGGTAAGCTGAATGAAATATTCACACTTAATGTTTTAATTTTAACAGCATTCCTTCTGTCTGGTAGTAGAAACTAAAGTTTTTTAGCAGCTCACTCCTGATTTGAATCTCAGATAATCTAAAGATTAGGGTGATGGCACGGAGGCCTTCCGATCACAAATGTTGCTGCTCATTTTCAAAGATGACTCATTAACCCTTTGAGTCCTAAGTTTCAAAATTCCACCTGGATATTTTTGCTTATTTTAATTGCACGCAGTTCTTTAAATGTCCTGTGATTAAATATATTTGCTCACTTATCCATAACAGCTGGAACTCTCGATATCTATCAAGTTATTTTTGCAATTTACCGTCTATTAAAATAGCGATCCTCAGATTAATTTGAATTCCTGCTACAGCGGGAATAGCACTGCTGTATTTTTTAAAAGTTTTTGGTTGAATAAAAACAAATTTTAAATTTTAAATCTGCCAAAGTGATAAATAATGTTGGGCTCAATTGCAAATCTAATCTGATGGGTTTTTTTTTCTTTTAAAGTCAGATCTGATTAAATTTTTCAGGTAATTTGTTTTAATGGTTTGTCACTGTAACCAGGGGTAACAAGGAACATTTATTTTTCTTTAAATGTCCTGAAAAAAACAGCGTACGTTGTAGCTACAAATGCTTGTTTCTTTCTGCCACATCAAAGCTACTATCCCTGTTAAATAAATGTGTAACTTTAACACTCCTTTGGGAAATTCTGTTATTTCTCGAATGCAATAGCTGCAACTTTCCCTGTTTCTCCTAAACATGAATATAAACAGCTCAGCGCGTTAGAAAATCCATACATATGTAAACATGGAAATGATCATGTATTTGGCTGGAGGTGTATGATTTCTATGCGTAAACACATTTGTTGGTGGCTGACATGTTCCATTACTGGCAGCGACACACACACAGATCTGTGCAGACATGTATTGACTGTGGTAGATCAAACATCCTTGTTAAGATAACCTCATGACCGCGCAAACAGAGCTGTGGACTGTTGCTAAGAGTGTGTGTGCGCGTCTGTGTGGCAAGGGTATCTGTGGCTTTCACACTTTACTCCCACTCTGAGGTGAAAGATTTTATCAAAAAGAAAAGTCAAATGAGTGCTTGACGAGATGAAATAGCTACTGAAGCGGTCCAGGACAGGCGATGGATGAAATCACCCACTAATAATGTTAAAAAGGCCCGACAATCAACATTCCACTTTACAGGAATGATGAGCGGCTTTTAGCCGCTCATGTAACCGACTGCCTGCCAATTATGACGACACGCTGACCCTCACTAACGCTCCATTACTGCAGAGAAATCGCTGCAATAAAATATGGTGAGGCGGCGTCGTTTCTACGACGCCTAAAAAGAGGTAGCAGGCAGTGATTTCAGAGCAAAAATGGACATTTTAAGTTGTGGTAAAAGCATATTGTTCACCAGTTCTCCATTGTAACCGTAATGTTCTGTTTGCCTGATCTCATTCAAGTTGCAGGTTTTCTTCCATTTCAACAAATCGTTCTACAACATAAAACTCGGCAGGAACGGCGCCGCGCTCTGAACTTTTACCACAGCAATTTCCTGTCATTTCAATCTGGGAAACTGACACAAAAACAGCTTCAAATGTGCTGGAATTACATGCAAAGTGCCGAGCGGAGCGCCTCGCTATTTATATGCAAAGTCATGGTATCGTATTATCCAGACTGAACAGAATCAATCTTCAGGACTGTGCCACCTGAACGGACCGGAACCACTGATTGATCTGGTGACTAAAACGGATACAGTCCTCTCTCTCAGCACCGGATGAAAACATTTTGGCTCTGCAGACCTCATGGTGTCAGACAGAAAGAAACCCTACAGCTGGTGTGGCAGCACCTAGCAGGGGAACCAGGCCTTATTCCACAAACTTCTATGTCATTTACTGTGAGTTTATGCCAAAGTAGTTCATGGGAAAGTCTTTGATTTTCTTTTTAACATAAAATAAACTGATAAGACTGCCATAAATCTGTGCTATACTACTAAAACACCCATAAATAAAACGCAGCGCAACCAGTTGCCTTCAGAACGACAGACAGAAGTTAAGCACAGGTTGCAGGTCAGAGGTCGTTTCACTGAACACTTTCCACAAAATAAAAAAAAAAAAAAACAGATATCCTGCAAACAGTGTTTATGTTTCAAATCTTAAATTGCCACTGGTTTTTACATTTGTAAAAACACTAAACTATTTCCCTTCATTGTTAAATTGTTGGCATTTATATAGAACTCTGGAAAAAAACGAAGAGCCCTCTGCTCGTTGAAAACCTCCTGGTTATCCCATCAAATACTGATTCCTGATCTCTTCCTGAGTTAAAACATCAGTATTGTTGTTTCTAAATTAATATGAACTTGTTTTCTTTTCGTTATTTGAAGTCTGAAAGCTCTGCATCTTTTACGTTATTTCATCCTTTTCTCATTTTCTGCTAAATAAATACAAAACTTTTGCTTGGAATTTCAGAGATGCTGTCAGTAGTTCAAAGAATAAAAGAACAATGTTCATTTTACTCAAATACAAAAACGGATCATTTTAAGTGGTCTTCACATTTTTTCCAGAGCTTAATTTCTAATGTCTACTTTTGTTGTTTCTGTTGTTTTGTCTGCCTTTCCTGGCCCGGTCACCTATGTGAAAGAAGTCTTGATCTAATTTATATATATATATATATATAAATATTATTAAATAAACATTTATTTTTTTATGAAAAAAATAAATTGAATCTCAGTATAAATCCAGCTGTTCAACCTCAGAAGTTTGAAGACCTAGGAAACAATTAAAGCAGAGTCAAATTATCTCAAATTTCAAACATACACTGTAAAATGTTTGAGCCGCATTTCGTTGTGTCTGCTCTTTAAGTCAATTAAATTTAGCGAGTTTTAGATTTTGAACCTGAATGGGGGAGTTTGTGAAAGTTAAACTTGCACTTTTTATTCATTTTGTTAAACCTCCAAGAGTTGAATAAACTACAGTTTTTAGGTCAGCACTTAAAAAACTGAAAGAAGAAAAAGACAGGAGTGGAAACTATTTCCCAGAATGCTTAGCGGCATGTTTTAGTATCCTGAGATGGAAGTGCGTTACATTGATCTGACTCTTGGCAAATGTTTATTTTAATGAGGATAATGTCCTGTTCACACTAAAAGTTTCTGAGCTGAATTCATTATAATGTTTAATAAAATTCATTATCAGATCAGAAATGTTGTTCCTGCAATTTGAAACAAGAATTTAAATGATTCTAAAGTAAAATAACTAGCTATTTTAACTTGATAATAGAGAAATGTGGCTCTTTAACAAGGTGAGGGCAGTTTTATTCTTGCGTATGATGAAATAATTATTTGGTTTAAATTGCAGCAATAAGTTAAAACTCACAATTCAAGATTAGTGAACTTAAAAAACAATGTTTATACAACTTGTCATGAACTTTTAATTTCTAATTTGAAACCAATACAATTTTCTGCTGGTGCAAGTGGCTTTTTTTTACAGTGAAGGTGAAGGTTTATTCATACTCTTCAACAGCACGAATAAACTGCAGACAAAAGCTGCTGGATCCTGCAGAAGAGGAGAGTCAGGAGCAGGAAAACGACCCAAAACAAACAGCCCAAAACTACAACAGCTGATGTTAATGTTTTAAAATCGCATCAAGTCAAATGGGGAATATGTGGCAAGACTTGACAAACGTATGTTCATAGACGTTTTCCATTCATTTTGATTAAGTTGGAGCAATTTTACTAAAAAGAATCAATTAAAAAAAAAAAAAAAGGAGCTAGACGTGTGACGCTGGTAGACATTACAAGCTGCAATTACCACTAACTGTGGTTCTACGAAGTATTTACAGTTTAAAGTACACTGACATTTACAAGATACATGTGAAAATGTTCAGTGGGTGGAAAGCGTTTGCGATGCGCTGCATGTGGCTTTCAGCTTTACTGATTAAACGGTTTCATTTAGTTGCATTAGGCTATTTTCTGTCTGTTTCGTCATTCTCTGAACTTTGTTTGTTTTGTCTGATGTCGTTCAGATAAAGTCATTTTCTCATCGCTCGGATACAATTTAAAAAAAAAAAAAGACTTTAGCCCACACACACTATGAGAAATGTATTGAATGAAATGTACTCCATGCACGGCATGAAAAGAAGCGTCGAGGAACCGAACCCCCACTAGTGGAGGAGGAGTGACAGCTTCTTTTTGTCCAATTACGGGAGTTTATGAACAAGATCACATCCATCTAAAATGACAGAGAGGCTGAATCCTGCAGTCTCTTATACTTTACAATCAGCCAGTCGGAGCAAAGCATTTTTCTCAAAAACAATTCCCTCATTAAATACGACAGTCCTGTCGATGTTTTTGTTTTTGAGGGAATCAAACGGCTGCTGTACGACACCTGAAAACCCGTCCCCGAATGCCGCTCCGCTTCGATTCCTCCTTCCACATTTGCAAAGCGGCTCTGTTTTAAAAGATTACCTTCCAAGTTGGAGGTAAATCCATCTGAAGGATTCTGTTGAATCTGAAAAGCCGAGTCGTAAACAGCATCAATATTGTAGCGCTGCGACTGTCGCTGCTTCCATATTTGATTGCAAGCGTACCTCGGGGAGTCTGGCACTTACCGAAAACAAAACAAATGTTTAACAAATTATTGAACTGTTCTGTCTGACATGCTGCTGATTTTTTCGCTCTGTAATAATGATTAAAGCTTTCTTTTTCTTTTTCTTTCTTTTTTTATATCAATGCTGGTAATAGATGCCTGTAATAACAGTCGGGGTGGAACAGACTTCATTATCTTTCTCTCACGCTGCACATATTTGCATGTGAAGGAATTGTGATATTTATATTCTGACTTTCTGGTTTTAGTTTGTGTGTGAATCCGTTAGGAGGCCAGGAACACCGTGAATCCACAACCCGGCCCGTCACTTCATAATGCGCCGTCAGAGAGTTTACAGAAAGGCACAAAAACGACACGGAGTGTTTGTCCAAAAAAATGGCTTTTCATCAGCCACGCTTTCCCCTGGTAGCCGGCAAGGCCACTGCTGCACTCACACAAAGACAATCACGCCGTCTTCCCTATAACTTCTGTCGCAACTCAAAGTGCAAACAAGGACGGCAGCAAAGAGCCACAAACTTAATGGTTTTGACCTTTATTCTGCAGGCAACTCATCCAACTTCCTTTTGTTTTGTTTTTTTTTTGCCCCCAGGCTTTATAATATTGAAACTGAACTGCTGTAAACATCAACTCCCTAAAGAAACTGATTTTTCTAGACGTGGAAATGTAAAATGTTTAACAGTTTTGTATTTTGTTATGATTTGCTATTAGAATAACAACTGAATTGAGAGCAAAAATAAATATTTCCAGTTACCTTCGACTTTGAGTTCAACAATCAAGGGTGAGTTTGATCAAATTACAAAGGCAAGTATTAAATTATTAAATACACATTTAATACGCTTTCTGCATTAGTTTTCATTTTAATGATTTAATAACATACTTAATAAATTACCTGTTAAATAGTTTATTTAAACATTTGATTAAACGTTTATCTTAGGGCTGGGCGATAAGTCGATTTGATCAATTAACCAAACCTTCTGTGAATGAAGATTTAACTTTTAGAGTTCAGAACGATGTCAGCCTGCCGGCGGCCATCTTGACTCCTAGAAGGAAGACTGAAGCAAAATTATTTTTTTTAAAAATCAGATTTGGCATAAAAAATCTAATTTATTTATTTAAGGGTACATTTAATTAATGATTTAATGCTGTATTCATAAATCTTTAACCCTCCATACCAACATGCTATTAGATTGGGTCATAATGTTATGCCTTAGCTGTTTCTACCTCCAATAATGAAAAAATGCAGAAACCTCCTCATTGGTGCAAAAACTGAATTTTGACTTTTTTTTCTCGGACTAAAGATCAAATTGCAAACAGAATTTCTTATAAATTTGACTATAAGCAGGTTTTCTGAGCAACAACTTTTATTTTTTATTTTTTTCCTAAAAACAAAAACAAGCAACTCTTAGCCTGGCAGGGGGCTAGTTAAGTCTGGCGGGCCGCCAGTCTTACAATACAATACACTTAAATGCTGCATCTAATAGAGACAATGTTGACTTTGTCTCCTGTTTGGAAATAAACATTTACAGAAGCGTCCTGAACTCACTTCCAACAAATGCTAACTTGCCAGCAGCGCCACAAGAGAGAAGTTACCCCAAATGTCAGGTAACATTAGCAGAGCACAGATTAGAGCTGCTGATGCTGAATTACACCCAGCTGGACGACGCGAGTTGAACTCCTCCTCACATCCTGAATGGAGGTGAGCAGGAAGCTGCAGGCAGAAATGATGACAAAACTGATTAGAGATCAAATTTGGGATTTTTCTTAAAAAGATTTGTCTAACCCAGAGGCGTCAAACTCATTTTCATTTTGGGCCATATCAAAAATCGGAATGTTCTTAAAGGGCTGGTTGTGCCAGAATGTATTGATAAAACTCATTAAATTGCTAAAATACCAATGAATAGCTGTTTGTTTCAGCATTCAATAATGTTTCTTAAAATTAGATAATATTGAGCATCTTTTCACACTGACCAGTCCATCCAGGACTTCATCATTGTTTCTGTCTTTTGTAATCAAAATCACAGATTTTGTGGAGCTAATTTATAAATATTTGTAAGGGCTTTTTAAGATATTTGTGCTAATATATGATGTTTAATGTGACTTTTTATTATTCGCCGTATCAGACACAGACCAGCCTGACATCAAGGGAGGCTGAGGCAGCAGTCAAAGCCAACACTTTTGGCCAATTTTGAGAGAAATTTGCAATAAAAATCAGAAACAAATGTGGAGATCTGTTGATTTTGTGTGAATTTCGCAATTTGTGAAAAAACCAGAGTGACTTATTGATGTGATTTGAGTCTAGAGGGCCACATAAAAAGCTACGGCGGGCCAGATTTGGCCCCCAGACCTTGAGTTTGACACAAGTGGTCAACAGGGAGGCTTTTAACAACAATTTATGAGCTAATCTTTGTAAAAATGACTTAATTACGTGACCCAATCCGATGCAGAAGATAAACAAAACTGCTCCGAAATCTGTTTAGTCTGAATCACTCCATCATCTTCACCAGGATTTTCTTTTAGTTTAACTGCCTGTGCGCCACACGTTTCACATTTTCTCCTCTCGTGTTTGTTCGTCTTCGGTGTGAGCCCAGAGGAAAGTCGCTGTAACCTTTCCTAAATAAGTTGCAGGCGTGTGATTTAAGGCAGCTGGAGCTCTCCTGACAGCCTGCTTGTTACAGCTGTCAGCCAGCTGAGGTAAGTTTGACACCTGTAATCTCACTTGCTACGGTTCTCAGCCAATTTCTCTTGGCAGGGTTCACACTGCCCAGCAAAGCAAAAAGGAGAAAAAAAAAAAGTGACAACTGACTTGACCACTGAGTTGGGTAAAAACTGGTATCATCGGCTTAATATACACCCTGAGCGCGCTTCAGAGAAAAGCTCATCTGTCAGTTCAAGACAACATTTTGTCTGCAGTTTAATCAATTTTCATTAGAATAATGCAAATGTAAAACTAAAAAAAAAAAACACATGTAAGGAGTTGCATCTAAAAGTTGACATCAGGAATGTTTATTATTTATGATAATCTCATTACTTAAGTAGGGTGGGAAAGTATCGTTTGTC
>CAEGAE010001620.1:0-11198 GCA_903067095.1 Girardinus metallicus
GTAGCCGAGGATCGGACCGCCAGGGCCCAATCCTCCCTCGGCCGCCACCCATCACACATTGCACCCGACCCCTTTGGCCCCTCTCATGGGTGGTGGGCCCATGGAAGGGGGGACCCATGCTTCTCCTTCGGGCTGAGCCCGACCGGGCCCCATGGGGATAAGCCCGGCCACCAGGCGCTCGCCATCGTGCCCCTCCTCCAGGCCTGGCTCCAGAGTGGGGCCCCGGTGACCCACGTCCGGGCGAGGGAACGCCAGATCCAATGTTTTTGTTCATCATTGGGGTCTTCGGGCTGCGCTTTGTCTGGTTCCTCACCTAGGACCAGTCTGCCTTGGGTGACCCTACCAGGGGCATAAAGCCCCAGACAGCATAGCTCCCAGGATCATTGGGACACTCAAACCCCTCCACCACGATAAGGTGGCAGCCCAAGGAGAGGTATTTTAGTAATCAAGTAATCTATCTTACGATTAATCGGGTAATCGGATAAAAACAAGATAAAATAAAACATCGGTAAATCTAGCATAACAGCAGTTTTACTATCGCAGCTCAACATCAGTCCAATTTTTCACATTTGAACCCACAATAACTTTTCTGTAGTTTAGAAATTTAACCTGTAACAATAATAGCTCACTTTCCAAGTTAACCTGAAGAAAAGTTATACAAAAATCTGAAATTATATTTAAAGTAATCATAAAGAGGCAGGCTCACAAACGTGCTTACAAAAAATGTCTATACACCTGCTTTTCGTTTATGTATTCATCTTCAGTTAGTTTTACAGATGAACTCTCACCTTGCCCAGACATTTATAGCTTATGTGTTTATGTTAGCGATGGGATTTGACACCTTTGTTTGTCACACACAGAAACACACCTACCAGCTATGTACCTCCACGATGAGCTCTGCCACCCATTTGTTGAGACAGGGATAATATGAAATAAATTTTCCGGTTCATCCTTAAAGCTACACTTACGTTAATCATCTAATGTGCAGCCGCCTGCAGTGTTCAGTCTATCCGCTCACCTGCAGCGCTCTTCCTCACAGTTCGCTCTGAACGGCCACCAGGAAGCAGCTCCGGGAGGAGAAAAACTGCCGTACTCCAGGCATCACGCCAGTCATTTTAAGGATGCTTATTGGTCTCCCGAAAAACGACCAATAAGCATTGGTCGTTTTACTTACACTTACTTAGCAACCCAGAACAAGGATTAGAACAAACTTAGAATCCAGAAAAACTACCTCAGCAACTACTTTCTAGTAAAATCCTCCCAGGCCGAACTTGAAAACTGGACGTTATGCTGCTAAGACTTAGCATTCGTCAACAACTCAGGCGGAAGTGAAAGCTCCGTGCAACGCAAGTAATAACCTGGCCGGAACACGGTGCTCTAAATAACAAAACTTAACGAAGCTTCGAGGCAGATAAATTTTCCTCGAGGAATTTTAATAATCGAGGTACTCGAATCACTCGAGGAATCGTTTCAGCCCTAGAACGGTTAATTCTCCACACAACCCAGAAAAGGAATTAAAAAGTTAGAATCCGGAATAAATTGTTCCAGAACAGGAGTACTTAGTTTTTATTATTACTTAGAAACTGCAGAGTACTCATTACTTTTACAAATTTAGAGCATACTAAGAAAGTCCAGAGAATACTTACTTTTTTTTAAAGGTTTTATTGGCTCTAGTGGGCATTATTTGATAGTGAATTGACAGGAAAGTGGGTAATGAGAGAAGGGAGAAGGCATGCGTCGCAGGCTGGGAATCCAACCTGCGACGGCCTCGTCGAGGACTAAGGCAGTGGGTTGTGCCTTTACCCCTGTGCCACACAGTACCCCTTCTCCCCCTAGAATACTTACACTTATTTAGCAACCCAGAACAAGGATTAGAATAAACTTAGAATCCAGAAAAACTACCTCAGCAACTACTTTCTAGACTCCTGTTCTTCCAACCTAGAAAAGGAATTAGACCAGAAATTACTTATCTAGCAACCCTCAACAGGAGCATCTGGTTTATATACTTTGGACCAACATTATTAGATTCTTTTTCTTCTTTTGCTTTTTCCTTTGGCTTACTTTGTTTGTATATCCTTTTAATTTATGTAAAGCACTTTGAAATGTCTTGTTGCGGAAAATGTGCTATATAAGTAAAATTACCTTACCTTACATTAGCAAGCTAACTTTGATTGATAAAGACAACAGAGTGCTTTGGTAAATGTTGGAATGGTTAACATGCACCCTTAGATCTCCGAAAGAAGAATCTGAAAAACTAAAAGTTACTAAACTAACCATTTATCCATGGATAAATGGTGTTTGTAGAGGGTCATATTCCTTGCATTTGACTGACAGTTTAGGTAACGGCATCCTAATGCAATAATCCCCCAATTCCTCTAATCTTTGTGGCTGACATAAGATCTGCATATAAATCTAACAGAGTTAGGAACAGTTTGGTTCCATTTCAACATAAAAGTTGAAATGCTTCTAAATATTACCAGAGAAGATACAGTATGATGATGTAACCAAACCAAAAAGCACCCATATATATTTTAAGAACCAGTGTTCTTTTCATATGACTTATAGCTAACTGAAACTCTAACTCTTCCATCTTCCAGCTTCTGCCACTTTTCTTACTTGAACTCATTTTGCTTCCTCTATGCGTCCCTCACCTGAAAATGCCTTCTGTTTGGTCTCCATTGAGACCCAGAACCTCTTCAGAGAGACGGGTCTGTACCCAGGGCAGCTGGCGGTCTGGATATCGCTCCTTCTGAAGCACCATTACTTCCTCTAATGAAGAGCCAAACATGGATGGACTAAATATGGCATTCCTGGCGTGCTGGATTTCCTCAAGAGAGGGCTTCTGGAGTCCCTGATGAGACACATGCAGAAACATTTGTAGAACACACAGCCACTGTCTTTTACACAGGGCTACCTAAACCTGATAGCCAAATATCAATACAGTGCTCCAAGCATTAGACGGATTGAGTATATCTTCCCTGTTTGTGAATTGTCACAATCTTACAAACTTTTGCATATTCTGTTTTTTTTTTGTCCTGCTCAGTCTTTTTGGATCTGTGATTAATCCTTACCTTTTTGGCTCCAGTCAAAGCAGCTTTCATTAGTTTCCTGTAGCAGTATTTGGCATAGCTGCTAATGGCAACTCCTTGAAAACAAAAAGACAAAGTTTCAGCAATTAAAATTGTTCCTGTTTGAGTACATGCTGATGGATTCTTTCAACATTAACAGATTTTTTTTCTATCACTTTTTCTCTTTTCTCATTTTTTTTCATTAATTCAGGAGCTACAGTCACACCAGTGTGGCAACAACACAGATCTCAGTGTCTTGTTTTTCCCACCTAACTGACGAGAAAAGATCAGTCCTCATTTGCATATATGTCCTGTGTTGCATATCAGGTCTTATCTCCTCTCAGAACATGTCCGAACCATCTCGACTCTGACTGCTCAGTTTGTCTCCTGAGGGACTTGATATGCAATACAAGACATATTTATGAGAACAAGATCTTAAACATGTTACCTAAAATAAAGGTTTAAACAAAAATTGTTGGTTCTAATGTTGATGTTAAAATGAAACACAAGAATCTTGGGAGCCTAGCAACACTACGGAAGGCTAACTGCTTTAACAGATGGATTAAACTAGAAGTTAACTAGAAGTGTTTGTCAGTGTGACTTTCTACAAAGTCAACTTCAATAGATTAGGTTCATAGTTTGAAATGCATGAATATCAAGTGTTGCCTCTTAGCTATTATTTGTGTTACTATTACCATTAGATTATTATTATTTTACTATCACTATCATCATTGTTTTTCTGGGTTTTTTCTTTGTTATATAACACAGATTATGAAGAATTTATAGGGTGTACATTGGCAAGGAGGTTGTAATTATTCTGATGCTGTATGTCCGGTTGTCATTTACAATTATTACTATCATTATGAATACCATAACATGGTCCATCCATCCATTTTCTTCTGCTTTATCCGGGGTTGGGTCGTGGGGGTAGCAGCTTAAGAAGGGAGGCCCAGACTTCCCTCTCTCCAGCTACTTCTTTCAGCTCCTCAGGAGGAATCCCAAGGTGTTCCCAAACCAGCCGAGAAACATAGTCCCTCCAGCGTGTCCTAGGTCTTCCCCAGGGTCTCCTCCCGGTGGACGTGCCCAGAACCCCTCACCAGGGAGGCGTCCAGGAGGCATCCTGACCAAGTGCCCGAGCCACCTCAACTGGCTCCTCTCCACGTGAAGGAGCAGCGGCTCTACTCTGAGTCCCTGCCGGATGACTGAGCTTCTCACCCTATCTCTAAAGGAGAGCCCAGACACCCTACGGAGAAAACCCATTTCGGCCGCTTGTATCCGCAATCTCATACTTTCAGTCATGAACCAAAGCTCCTGACCATAGATGAGGGTAGAAACGGTAAATCAAGAGATACACTTCACCACGACGGACAGGTACAGCACCTGCTTCATGGCAGAAGCTGTGCCAATCCGCCTGTCGATCTCCCGCTCCCTTCTTCCCCCATTTGTGAACAAGATCCCGAGATACTTAAGCTCCTCCACTTGGGGCAGGACACCCCTCCCGACCCGGAGAAGGCACTCTACCCTTTTCGGCTCAAGACTATGGCCTCGGATTTGGAGGCACTGATCCCCATCCTGGCCGCTTCACACTTGGCTGCGAACCGATCCAACAAGAGCTGCAGATCACGACCTGATGAAGCCAATAGGACCACATCATCCGCAAAAAGCAGAGACGCAATCCTAAGGCCACCAAAACTGTTTCTCTCAACACCTTGGCTGCGCCTAGAAATTCTGTCCATGAAAGTAATGAACAGAATCGGTGACAAAGGGCAGCCCTGGCGGAGTCCACCTCTCACCGGAAACGAGCCCGACTTACTGCCGGCAACGCGGACCAGACTCTGACACCGGTCATACAGGGACCTGATAGTCGGTATCAAAGAGCCCGGTACCCCATACTCCCGGAGAACCTCCCACATGGCTCCACGAGGGACACAGTCGAACGCCTTCTCCAAGTCCACAAAACACATGAAGACCGGTTGGGCAAACTACCATGCACCCTCCAGGACCCCCTGAGGCTGTAGAGCTGGTCCAGTGTTCCACGACCAGGACGAAAACAACACTGCTCTTCCTGAATCCGAGGTTCGACTATCCGACGGACCCTCATCTCCAGAACCCCTGAATAGACCTTGCTAGGGAGGCTTAAGAGTGTGACCCCCTGTAATTGGGGCACAGCCTCCAGTCCCCTTTTTTGAACAGGGGGACCACCACCCCAGTCTGCCAATCCAGGCAGTTTGGAGAGCCCGACCCAGAGTCCCCAGGCTCAGCTTCCTCAATAGAAGGCATGTTGGAGGGATTGAGGAGGTCTTCGAAGTATTCTGCCCACTGGCCCACAACATCCCGAGTCGAGGTCAGCAGCACACCATGTCCACCATAAACGGTGTTGGTGCTGCACTGCTTCGCCCTCCTGAGACGCCGGATGGTGGACCAGAATCGCCTCGAAGCTATGAGGAAGTCTTTCTCCATGGCCTCTCCAAACTCGTCCCACGTTCGAGTTGCTGCCTCTGCAACCATCCAAGCCGCATGCCACTTCGCCCGCCGGTACCCATCAGCTGCTTCACAGGGGACTCCGCCAGACGTTGCCAGCAGACCCTCACAATACCTTTGGGCCTGCCATGTCTGACCGGCATCCTCCCCCACCACCGGAGCCAACTCACCACCAGGTAGTTGTCAGTGGACAGCTCAGCATCTCTCTTCACCCGAGTGTCTAAGACATTCGGCCGCAGATCCGATGAAATGATGACAAAGTCGATCATTGAACTGCGGCCTAGGGTATCCTGGTGCCAAGTGCATATATGGACACCCTTATGCCTGAACATGGTGTTTGTTATGGACAGTCCGTGACGAGCACAGAAGTCCAACAACAGAACACCACTCGAGTTCAGATCGGGGGGCCGTTCCTCCCAACCAGGCCCCTCCAGGTCTCACTGTCATTGCCCACGTGAGCGTTGAAGTCCCCCAGCAGATCAAGGGAGTCCCCAGGAGGGGCTCTCTCCAGTACACCCTCCAAGAACTCCAAGAAGGGTGAGTAATCTGAACTGTCATGCGGCCCGTAAACAACAGTCATTCCTGGTCATTCCCTCCGTCCCCCCACCAATAGGCGGAGTGAGGCTACCCTCTCATTCACCTGGGTAAACCCCAACGTCCATGTGCCGAGATGGGGAGCAACGAGTATGCCCATTCCTGCCTGACGCCTCTCACCGTGGACAACTCCAGAGTGGAAGTACGTCCAGCCCCTCTCAAGGAGACTGGTTCCAGAACCAGAGCCATGCGTCGAGGTGAGACCGACTATTCCTAGCCGGAACCTCCCAACCTCTCACACCAGCTCCGGCTCCTTCCCCACCAGAGAGGTGACATTCCACGTCCCAAGAGCCAGCTTCTGCAATTGGGGATCAGACTGCCAGGGTCCCCTCCGTCGGCCGCCACCCATCACACACTGCACCCGACCCGTTTGACGCCTCTCAAAAGGGTCGGGAGGGGGGACCCATGTTTCCTCTTCGGGCTGAGCCCAGCCGGGCTCAATGGGTAAAAGCCTGGCTTTTACCCATGGTGCTCGCCATTGTGCCCCCCCCTCCAGGCCCGGCTCCAGTGTGGGGCCCAGGTGACCCGCGTCCGGGCGAGGGAACACCAACTCCAAAGTTGTTACTCATCATAGGGGTCATAACATGGTTTTAATTACAAATTTCTGATAATTATTGAGTTGGTAAGTAATATATTGAGATAAGAGGTAGGATTAAATAAGTGTTCACATCTTCCTAGTCCATTTCAACAGAAAAGTAGTGGCAAGCTAATTATTTCATTCTTGGTTATGTATGCACATGTTTTCTCTTGTTTTTCTGATAACTTGTTTTCTTTGTTTAAGTAACCTGTTTGAAATAAAAAAATAAACAAAAATAAAATGAAACAAAGTGAAGCCATCTCCTGACCAGTCATGACAATTAAACATTGAGCAATTTAAATCTGAGGCTGGAGAAATGTCCTGCTATGAACAAAATGAGCATGTAAAAATGTAAGTTCACTGAGAGGGTTCATGAAATGTGGTGCTTAATGTCTATGCCCACTCATTTACCTTTGGTGTCATTAAGTGGGTCCATGTGTCTGTAGATATAACCCTCCAGGTAGGTGTGGAAACGGGGAGTGGGAGGAAAGAAGGCTAGGCAGATAGCCATCAGCTCCCAACCACGCTCCAGGCTATCATACCGGAAGTTCTCTGTAGTTTGACGGCACAGCTGGATGTAGAGCTCATCACGGAGACCCTGGTTACTCCACCCCCGCACCACCACCTGAAACAGAAAGCCAGGAAGCTGTCTGGTTAAAGACAGGCTCTTATCTTTATTCACCTTATTTCTAGGAGTTGTGCTAAAAGACTTATTGTGGGTGTAACTTCCAGGAATGTTACCTACCAACTCTTCCCAAAGACACAACTGCGGCAGACTTTGGTGTGACATCAGTCCAGTAAGTCAAGTTTTTAATCAGACAATATTAAATTACACTGCTAATGTCTGACAGTCCAATGTGTTTATTTAATTGCAAACACTGGTGGTCCATGTGACATACATGTCTAACAATGTAGCTTCCTTGAAAAAGAAGACAGGCAGTCAAGGAAGACTCCGTGTTTTGCTTGAGAGCCATGTTCTCTAAAACAGCCATCTGAGAAATTGTGCTCTTCAAGTTAGTTCTTGAAAAAAAAAAGAAAAAGTGACTAGTA
The DNA here is from genome assembly GCA_903067095.1 of Girardinus metallicus. Lineage (NCBI taxonomy): Eukaryota > Metazoa > Chordata > Actinopteri > Cyprinodontiformes > Poeciliidae > Girardinus > Girardinus metallicus. The sequence continues at coordinate 7,771 of CAEGAE010001620.1, forward strand.
TTTTTTAACATACTGTGGATTTGTATGTCTATTTGAAACAGTTACCCCTTAACATGTTCTTTCACTAGGCCACTATTCTGTGTTTAACACTCTCTCTCCCAAACAACTCAATTTAAGAAGCACTAACCAGTGATGTCAGTAAGTTACTTTTTTCAGTAACGAGTAAACTAATGCATTGCTATTTCAAATCCAGTAATCAGATTAAAGTTACTTATCCAAATCACTGTGCGTTACTATTTTTTCCATTTTCTCAATTAATTTAATCTTATTTCCTCTATGCATCTTGGGGAGTGACTTCTGTTTCTATGTGACAATTCAATCATGTTATCAGAAACTGTGATAGCGCACCGTGACAGAAACGGAAACGATGGAGGGTGGAGAGAAAGATGCATTTTGTTGCTGGAAAAGCAGGAATTATTTTGAGGTTATGTCTGCAAAAGACGACAATATGAAGGTTCAATGTATCCTCTGATCTGGCAAGAAAGTTCTTTCTGGCTTCAAAAATAGCACATCGATTCTGAAGAAACTAGAGTCGCAGCACAGGACAATCAAACTGAAAGAGCAAGCCCCACCAGGGCCGGCCCAAGCCTCCATGGGCTATCATATTAATTTTTCAATACCAATAGCAAAAAATTTAATTAATACCATTTGAGTCTTTCTTGTTTGAAAATGCGGATCTGGGCTGATTTTGTGCCATCAAATAATTTTTGCAGTTCTCCTGCAGTTTTATATCAATTTATAGGTTAATATAAAAACTACAACTTGCAGTAGCTCATTGATATATTAATGGAGTAGCCATACACTGTAAAACATTTGAAGGTGGTTTGACTTGAAAATGAAAGTCCACCTGCTGCCTTGACAATGCCATTTAAGTCAACAAGAAAATTGTCCTGGTTTTACCTAAGAAATTATAGCCCATGAAGTTGATTTTAACAACATTCTTTAACAAGAAGTTATGTAAACATTCTTTTTTAAGATTATTAATCTTGAATTGTACATTCTATCTTATTTCTGCAGTTTAAACCAAATAATACTTTCACAATATGGAAGGAAAAAACTGCCCCCTTCTAGTTAAAGGACACACAAGTGCCTATTATTTTCACTCACAATATCAAGTTAAAATAACTACTTATTTTGCTTTAGAATAATTTAAATTCTTGTTTAAAACTGAATGAACAAAATGTATAATCTGATGAATGAATTTTGTTAATCATCACAATGAATTTTGCTCCAAAACATTTAATACGAACTGGACATTATCCTGAAGCTTTGCAAACTGTCAGTTGCATTAAGAGTCAGATCAATGTAACACACCTCCATCTCATTCCTGGCGAGATGGAAATGTATTTTTGTAGTGGCATGTACAAAAACATTTTGCTAAGCACTCTGGGAAATAGCTCCCACTCCTGTCTTTTTCTTTATTATTATTTTTTAAGTGCTAACCTAAGATCTCTATTTTATTCTTGGAGGTTTGGCAAAATTAATAAAAAGTTAACACAACTTGCAACTGTAAGTTTATCTTTCACAAACTCACACATTTAGGTTCAAAATCTAAAACTCGCTAAATTTATTTGACTTAAAGAGTAGAAGATAGTAGACAACTAAATCTGGCTCAAATGTTTTACAGTGTAGCCTGATGTAAAACTATTTTGCTAGGCAATGTCAAACATTGAGAAGTTTTAATTATTGGTATCAAACATGAAGCCTAAAATACCTCAGAAATAAATGGGGCCAACCACGAGAATCAACTTGTTTAAAGTTAAACTCAGCTTCACACAAATACAAACATAAATGTTTGGCTGTTGAACTGAACTGTTCAAGGTCACTATCAAGCTAATTTTCTGTTAGCAGCTCCACAAATCTTTCTGATAAGCATTACACTACCAAAACACATGCAAGCATATCTATATCCTGGATTTTTTCTCTTCTTCCTCTTTCTTTTCTCTCTCCCTGAACAACAAGACCTGTTTTACGACATTGTTTTGCACACTTATATTAAACCGGTGCTTTGGAGGTTTGGATGAATACTGCACATTGCAGCTCATATTACTGCTGAAGCGTGACCTACAAGGGTGCCTCCAATAGCAATTTAATTTTCTTTCTGCCCATGTAAACAATATTTTTAACATTATCAAATATACAATGAAATTGTTTGTTTTTGTTAATATAATCACGTAGAAATCATTAGTAAAAAAAAGAAAAGAAATCAGTTCCACTCAGGGGGCACATTGGTGGCCACAGGGCTCTAAGCATCCGCTTAGTTTGCTTTGCCTTGGGCCAGCCCTGGACATGAGGTCCCTCCCCCCACCCAAACAACAAAAACTAAACTTTGGTGCAAAACCAGTAAGTGATGGAGAGTTAAAAAAAAGTCAGTCGGACATTATGTAGTAGCAGAAATACTGCCCTTCAACATGGTTTTCTCACTTTCATTTCTTGCCATAATAAACCAAATTTCCACTACTGTAAATGCCAAACTGCCTCACAGAGGACTATGCAAAAAAGCATTTATGTTTAACAAAGTGAAATACTTTTTTCTGTAAAAAATGAAAAAGTATAAGTTTATTGAAGTCAAGAAAGATACTATTTTTTTATATCAAGCAAGTACTTGTTTGATACTGAACTCAAAAAGTACTTTTATTTTTTGATAAAAATATGTATTTATGTTACTGAAGTGAAGGAAGACTTTTTTTTTCATAACAATTTTGTTGAGTCTGTCTGTTTGTTTGTTTGTTTGTTTGTTTGTTTGTTTGTTTGTTTGTTTGTTTGTTTGAGCACCTGGTGAGCAAACCAGCTCCCCTTGGGCTCAACACCCCCTGTAAAACTGGCTCCTGGATTTTCTCACAGACAGACCTCAGTCTGTGAGGGTCATCTCCCTCAGCACTGGCTCCCCTCAGGGCTGTGTACTGAGCCCACTGCTCTTCACCCTGATGACCCATGACTGCCAAGCCAGGTTCAGTACCAACCACATCATTAGGTATGGTGGTTCTCATCATTTACAACACAAACTGGCCTACAGAGAGGAGGTGAAACATCTGGTGGACTGGTGTGATGCAAACCATCTAATCCTGAATGTCAACAAAACAAATGAAATTGTTGTTGATTTCAGGAAAAACCAGCCAAGTCACACACCCCTCCTCATCAGTGATGCCATAGTGGAGCAGATCAGGAACATAACATTCCTGGGAATACAGATCAATAACACTTTGACCTGGTCCCTCCAAACCTCTGGCCTGGTGAAGAAAGCGCAAATGTCTGCACTTTTTACATGAGATGAGAAGAGCAAACCTCCCCCCTTTCTACAGCGGGATAATAGAGAACATACTGACCAGTAGTATCTATCTGGGATAATACAGAACATACTGACCAGTAGTATCTATCTGGGATAATACAGAACATACTGACCAGTAGTATCTATCTGGGATAATAGA
>CAEGAE010001630.1:0-33748 GCA_903067095.1 Girardinus metallicus
TATATTATATTATATTATATTATATTATAGAATGGCAGTGCTAGAATGACGTTGAAGAAATGTGAAGAGACTGAAGAAGCTCTAGTGAGGTCTTCATTTAGTTTATTGAAAAGTGTATTAACCGGTTTTAAATTTTAAATAAACTAAACTATTTTATTATGAGAAGAGCAGGTCAGGGAAGACATAGGAATGTCACGTGGAGCTTTAGGGTGTGAAGATATAAAAATTATATTAATTATAATAGAACCAGAAAGAGAACAGGTGAGGACTGATGTCAGGTTGATTTCTTTCAATGTTTCAATATTTTTTTCATTATTTTCACAAAAGAAAAACACTTGAGGAGAGGTTTAAAAATAAATTAGTGAAAAATTTTGCTATCAGAAAGAGGTTACACAGTAAATAGAGTTGAGATGTATAATAATGTACATCTGAAATTGTTAAATTGTTTAAATTCTTATTCTGTATGATAAAAACATACTTTTTTATCTTTATTTAGTTCACAGTCTGATACTGCACATCACATGAATCCATGCAGGGACATCAGGCTGCAGAGAGTCAGAGGGAGGGAGACAGAAACACATATCAGTAGATATTTTAGTTAAATGTTTGTGGCTGAAAATATCGGGAGAAAAAAACGTTTAGGCTTTTTTGCCTCAGTTTTTTTCTTGGCTCATGTTGCTGAATGCAGGGCTGGTAAGCGAGACTGAGTTATCAGTGAGGATTTTTATTTATTTTGTAGATCAAACTGTTGCACTGATGTAAAGAGATGCTCAAGTAGAACAAAACTTGTTTTGTAGATTTTATTTTTGTTGGTCAAACTGCTGTATTGAGTTTAAAACTGCTGAGTACCATGTTATGAGCTGTTTACTTTACTTCGGTTTTAGAAAGAGGCAGAACCTGTTCAATTGCCAGTCAACTTATATCAATGCATTTTGATCAATAATCAAATGTCTTTTGACCATTAAAATACATCAGAATCTGGCAGCTTGTGTGTGCTACCAGAGTATTTAGCTTGCTAGTTGTGAGGCAAATGATAAAGTAAGTATTGATCCTGGAATAATAACCATTATGCTATGTGGATGCATAAATTTAATCTGATTATTGGATTGGAAATTGTAACGTGTTAGAATACTTGTTACTGAAACAAGGGGTCAGATTAGAGTAACTCGTTACTGACATGTTGATGGCACAATTGTTTATGACATTTCTGTTCAAGCTATTTACTGATCTGTCAGGTTTCCGATATGCGTCCCCCCCAATGACAGACTCGTTCCTACGCCCTTGGTAACGAGTAATCTAACGCGTTGCTATTTCAAATCCAGTAGTCAGACTACAGTTACTTATTGAAATCACTTTGCGATACTGTGCGTTACTATCTTCTTTTGGAATTTACTTGTATTTCCCTACACGTCTTGTCGAGTACCGACTTTCTATGCGACAGTATCAGCAGCGACAGAAACGTAAACAATGGAGGGAGGAGAGTGATGCGCATTTCGTTTCAGGAAAAACAGGACTATTTTGAGTTTCGCTCGCCAAGTCCGATTATTATAAGCAGCTTTCGGCTTTTTCTTTTTTTTTTTTCTAAAGTCGCTTGCAGATTTAACGAGGCGCGGGTTGCTGTTTTTGGGCTTGGAAATAAGCAGACATAAACCCCAGAATTTGTATGACACGTTAGTTCTAGTCCGACTCTCCTTGTCCATCATTTCCCGGATGATCCGTCCCGCTGTGTCTTTGTTAATGTCAAGTTAATATATTACCTGTGAATGACGTTGAGCTTCGCGTTGCGCTCCAAAGAAAAACAAAAAAACGGCTAACATCGAGACTAATATCAACAGCGCAATAAACGTGAAAACAGCCACGAATGAAAGTGTCCGTAAAGTTGTGCAACTAGACGCCATTGTAATTATTAATACTAAGATAAGTGTCACAAATCTGTGTAGCGGGACATCTGAGTTGTGGAGCCGCAGGAGGAGCTCTGCGAGCTGCGCTCTGAACGCTGGGGCGGGGGGTTGAGGCAGGGTCTAAAATCCTATTTATAGTTTTCCAGACAATACTGGAACACACAAAAACACGCACAAATTACTAAAGTGTTTTTTGTACCATTGTAACCATTTAACAATCTCCCTTCAGTTCAACCACATAAGTGGAGACACATTGTTGATGTTACCATTATAAAATAACTTGCAATTAAGTATTGACATAGATTAATGTAATTTTTACAGGTGGTGAAGCGTTGTTGTTAGTAGTTGCTGAAAGTAACTTTTTTAGTTACTAAAAAAGTTACTTTTTCAAGGAGTAATCAGTAATCCGATTAAAGTTACTTTTTCAAAGTAGCTATGCCATCACTGGTCATAGGCTAAGGCTTGCTGATGCAAATGGGAATTCATCACAAGTGAGAGGTGGTGGTGTAGCATCTGACTTTCCCAGATCTCAATCTAATCCCTGCGTTCGTTGGATGTACAAGACCAAACCATTCCAAACAAGGGAGGCCAGGCCTGTTAGCTTACTAGACTGAAATTATCTGTTGCTAAGATTTTGGTACCAGATACCACAGCCCGCACTGACTCCCTCACTAGCTTGCCTTCAGTCTGTTTTAGTCAACAGCCCGGCTGTTGACTAAAACTATCAGAAGAGCACACATAACTGTGGACTGTTCTAAATACACCGTGGACCTTTTGGATCCTCTAACTTCTTCTAGCTTTGTCCTAGATAAAGTTGACAACTCGCTATGTTGTCAAATGTTGACAACATAGTGAGTCAAATGTTGTTGGTTGTACCTTGAACCCGTTTTAAAGCCTATGGGGACCATGCTTTTTTTTTAGGCTCAGAGGCTTTGGAACACTTTCCCACTGTCCTCACACTGCAGACTCCACTGACTCAAACTTAAAAGGGCAGTATTATGTGTTTTCCAGACGCATTGTGCCATTTTATAGTATAATCAAGTAACTATGATAACTTCAGTTGATATTATATATTTATTATATAATAAATAAATATGTTATATTTATTTATGACCACCTTTGCTAGTGTAGAAAAAAACAAAAAGCATGTCTTTAAAGAGGTTTTGTTTTTATTGGAAAGTTGTAGTTGGAAGGAGGAGTAACACACCTAGAGTTAAACAGCAGAGTTTGGAGTGCCAAAGCTGCAGCATCTCATCATATCATTTGTGATCTGTGCATAAGCACTGTATGGTTCTATCTTCATGGTGAACTGAGGTCTCTAATCAGCACAAAAACTGCATGGTCATCATAAACCATATGGTGAGATCAAGGCAAACAGAAAGACAGGCCTGAGATGCTTCAGAAAACACAGGAGAAAATCTGTCACACACTCACATCTGCAGAAAAAGCAAAGATATTGCAAAAACAGTTGTACTATTAGCAGATTCGAAAGAAATGAGAGAAAACAAAATCTGAGTAATAGTCACAGTTTGTCTCATTCAAATTGAATGCACATAAGCCTTTATAAAGGCACTGTCCATTCACTACATTGTGCTAACAACTAGCTCAGAAAAAAAATACATTGCACATGGATCTCAGTGAGGAAAATACAAAATCACTTAGAAAGAAGACAGGTGTAATCATTGCGTATTGGTGTGCTGGGTAAAGTTATGTTAAATAGTCCTTAGTATTGAAGGCACCCTTGTGAATTGGAGGGTTTGGCGTCGTTTAGGATTTGCAGACAGAGAATATATTTAACCAGAAAAATAAAGTATCAAATTACAATAACGCTTCAATAGAAACTTGTAGCTTATTCAAACATTAAAACATAACTTACTCTTTTAAATGGTAATAAAATAAAACAAATGTAACACAATCCTAATTCTTAAGTAAGCTATAATGAACTCTTCATGTGGTTTGAATCCTTCAGAAAAAGTTGCACATTTCAACTTAACACAATTCTTTTTTCTACAGTTCTTCAAAGAAGTCCCTATGACAACATCAACACTATAACACCTGTAGTGGTCCAGCCGTTGCAATTAAACCACCAACTATAACAGACAAAAACAGTAACATAGTCATGTTATACATGTTTAAGTGCACTGGAAGTGCAGAACTGTAAAAGTACCATTCAAAGTGCATCTGATTTAACAACAACAAAAAGTCAACCCAATCACTCAATCACAAAAAAAAAAACTGTTTTAAGACAACATCAGATTCAGTGATCTGAATAGGAGTTAGAACAAAATGACCACAGAAACTACGGTCTGGTTGGCACACGGAGCGCTACGATCAATCAGCTTTATCAGCTGCAGATGGAAAGTAGCCGGTGGCAAAAATGGAAAGTACAGTACTGCTTGTGTCATGCTTGCTTGGCACTTGTTTGGTGGCATTGACTGCTTCCTTCCATAGAGCAAAATATTGACCTGTGAGAGGGAATAAAGAGTTGCATAGGTTGCATAGGCAACTCTCCGTTGGTAACCCTCTGGGTTTTTACAGCTATATTGACCCTATTTGTTGAGTCGTTTAAAAACACAGTCACTGAACTGATGTCTGACTAAAATGGACGTGAATGTAGTGCTAAAAGTTTTCAAAGCTGGTCATTTTTTTTGTAGTTTCTGCTTGATATCTGCACTGATCACTCTTTGTCATAAAACAGCTGCCATTTTTGGCTTAAACCATTAAAAATCACTAACAGGGCTTTACCAGAGTAATAAAATCCACATAAAAACTCATTTTGAGCCAAACATCTTGAATGCAAAACTTTGTAGGAGCAGAAATAATAAAAACTGTACAAGAAAACTCCTGATACATTTTGAATGGATAACCCTGCCTTAGGACCAGACAATCATTTCTGTTTTTTCAACACTAGAAGGCAGTATCTGCCCTCCCTGAAACTCTTTGGGTGTAATTCCTGAAGAGCCCAGCAGTTATGCAGGCTTTGTTTCTTAATTCTGAATGAAAATGTGCTACTTTAGGATTATAAAATGGGAAAAAAAAACAAAAAACATTATACCTTTCTAATGAACACAACAGAAAGCATGCTGCATCTCAAGCAAAAACAAGTGTTGGTGTGCCAGTATAATAACAGTGAAGTAGTCAATCAAAACATGCTACATTTAGTTCATATTACACATATTAGTCTGCATTCATGTCATTTTACTCCAAGAACTTTATTCCTTTGTGTTCTGTTTTCACTGACTATTCAAACAGAGAATAAATGGAGATAAGAGAGAAGAATACGCTACAACCTCCTGATAAAAATCAGGCAGAATAGCACTGTCCTTCTAGTCTGCATGGCAACAACTATGAAAGGACCTTTTTTATAGTGCTTCATCACTTTCTCAGTTTCATCACAAATTCTCAGAAGACACCTCAGTCTTTAGTTTTAGGCCTTTGACTGACTGGTAGAGCATTTTTTTACTCCTTGTCCTCATTATATGAAAACAAAGAAGACAACAGACAGGTAGAAAAGTTGTTTTGTGTCTTTCATGGAACAGTGTTCAAACCTGTCAGTGTTTTTTTTTCAGTGCACACAAATATCTGCACTTCAGTAACCTCACACTGTCACCCTGTTGGGGGAGACTTGGAGAAGGATGGGATCCGTTTGAAGTGAAGGAAGAACAGTGACAGAGGACAAGACACTGATATCAATCTGAGTGAAACAAAGAAGTTCTGAAGGGGAGACGCTTGTGGCTGATGCTATGTGCCGAGTCTGAAACGCGGGACCACAGAGGGGCCTTCTGGGTCTGTTTCTCTGTCTTCTGCCATATCCTTCTCAGAGTCCAGAGAAAATGTCCTGCCTGAGTCACTGGTGAGGATCTTGTTGAGCCGTCGAGTCGGTATGGATCCAGAATCAAACGCACCGCTGTGTTTGGTTAGGCTCCTGCTACCCTTCTCCTCTCTTGGTGAGCCCTCTGTGTCAGACTCACTCTCTTCCTCTAAAGTCAGCACAAACTGGAACTTCTCAGTCGTTGTGGAACCCAGGCCCTCGCCGGCCACCGAGGCTTTCTCCAGAGAGCCCCTCCCTCCCTGGCCATGGGGCCTGGGCGAGGGGCTGCGAGGGATCATGCTCTGGTACCACTCTCTGTTGTCCTCCAGCGTGTCCAAGATCTCCTGAGCATCAGGGTGCACCAGGTCAGCCCACGTCTCCCAGAGTGGATGGACGATGTAGTCAATGAAGCCCACCTGGAAAACACCAGTCACATGCTGTCAGTATGTTCTGAGCACCCTGACCCTGACCTAGCTGGAGCATCTCTCTCTACCTGGTTCTTCTCTATGGAGGCATTCTGTTTGTCACACATGGGGCTGATCTCCATTCCTTTGTCTCTCTCCCTGTCGCCCTGAGTGAAGAACTCCACCATGATGCGGTCAGTCCACTTACGGTACAGTTCAAGGGGTTTGGTGGGATTGCTCAGGTCCGCGCAGTGCACCATGTTCTGAAGAACCTGCATAAAGAAGTCAGTGGAAGACTGAATAAATACAGCACTTTAGAGAAGTATTCAAATCTCTTCATCTTTTTTTTACATTTTCTGACATTACAACCTCAGACTTCCATGGGTTTTATTGGGATTTTCTTGGACAGCCCAACACAGATCAGTGCATGATTGTAACATCACAGACTGCTTTGGGTTGATCTATCACATAAAAGACCAGCATGAATACGCATGAATACTTTGGAAGGACCTATAAAGTCACACAAGTTTTTCATCCAAATGTCATTCAAATCTTGAGCAAACTTTTAATGTGTTGCAAAACAGGAAAAAAACATTTGAGTTAGGCATGTTTCTATGAGAGAATCAACCAGGCTTCACAAAGTGTGATTATGTCAAATGTTGACGTTGTGCTTGGTTATAAAAAAACAGGAATTAGACATTGCAAACTAGAATGGAAAATAGAGAGGTTTTCGGGGATAAATTTCGGGGATAAATTGTATTCTATCATGTCAGTAATGTTTATGTCTGCAGACATAAAGAAAGAAATACAATTCTAATGCACACCTACATTGAGGGAGTTATTTTGAATTTTGCCATTTGAACCTTTTCTAATGAGATTTTTCACAATGCGCATTTAAAACACAGAAAAATGACATTCTGCTTTTTTTTTCTTTCTTTGTTTCTTCTTCACTTCTGTTGTTAGAAAGCATTTCTCACCTGTATGCGATCTGAATAGTTGTCCAGCAGGAGAACACCCAGATTGGTTACTTTCTTTGTCTCCACCATGGTTTTTAAGTCTGCTAGTAGGTTCATGTGTTTTGACATGTCAGTGGCCAGCACCTGCAAGTGCATCAATTAGATTAAATTACACCTGACAGGCAAAACTCTCTAAAAAAAAAGCAGCAGCTAAACTGAGCGGGCTGGTATTTTGGCGTTACCATGTCGATGACCATCTTGCGCAGAGACTGTCTCTGTTTTTTGCTCAGGTTCTGGAAGATGTCACAGTTATCTTCCTGCAGAAGCTTAAAACCCACAGCCAGGTGATGGTTCTCCAGCACTGACAGATCATTGTACATCAGGGCCAGCTCAGAGTCTAATGGACACATCAAAGACAACCATAAGGATGAGAAAAAAACCTTGTCCAAATCAAATGAAAGTTACATATGTAACTACCATTCTATGAATCCCGGATGACCGCCAGACGGCGGTGCTGAAAGCACTGAATGTTCCCTTCGTGCATGCGCCGTTCGAGCAATATTATCAACATAGTCACACCTATGACTTATCGGATGATCAATCAGAGGCTATATAGCATGACGTCATCCGAGGCTCTGTTCCTACAGAATCTTCTCGTGAAATGCAAGGATTCTGACTGACAGAGAATCTCTGGCGGTCATCCAGAACCATAGTTACATACGTAACTTTCGTTCTATTTCATCCCTACTGACCGCCAGAGGGCAGTGCTGAAAGCACTGAATGACTAATATCAGCAATGCCATATACCTCACTGAGAAGGCCCAGAGGACCCTTTCAAAAGAACCTGGTCTAGAGGAAGAGAGGAGGCGACATTCACATTGTAAAATCTAGTGAACGTGCTCGGAGAAGCCCATGATGCAGCAGCACATATAGTTTCCTCTCAAGGCTGACCAGGAAGTGGAAATGCTCCTGGTAGAGTGTGCCTTCACGCCGACTGGCCGGGGACGGTGCCCTGCAGCGTAGGCTTGGCAGATGACATCCACAATCCATTGGGAGAGACGCTGTTTGGACAGAGGAAAACCTAATCTAGAGCCCCCATAACACAAGAAGAGCTGGTCTGAGCGTCTTATAGCAGCAGTGGTTGCAATATATGCCTCCAGTGCCCTCACTAGGCACAGTAACTCAGAACTATCACCAGCTTCCCCTGGCGTAGGCTGAAAATGCAGCAATCTCAATGGTTGGTTACAATGAGAATGAGAAAACACTTTAGGGACAAACGCCGGGTTTGGCCACAAGGTAACACCAGAGCCATCTGAACTCCATCTGAGACATGATAGGCTGACAGAAAGAGCATGTAGCTCACTGACCCTCTTAGCTGAAACAATAGCCAACAAACAGGCAGTCTTACATGACAACCATTTGAAGTCCGCCTAAAGCAAAGGCTCAAATGGAGGGTGGCACAGAGCACTGAGGACCAAGGACAGGTCCCAAACTGGAGGACCCTGGGTCAAGGCGTCCTGGCCCAGGGTCAGGACGCCCAGGGTGGATAGGTGAACAGATGCCCATTCTAGGAGATCCCGGGACTTCTTCAGAAGATGCGCTGACCTGGTGCCGCCTTGGTGGTTGATGTGGAAGACAACAGAGGTGTTGTCTGACCGAATCAGGACATATCTCCCCTCCAGGTGGGGCAAAAAGTACCCGAGAGCCAAATGCACAGCATGGAGCTCCAGCACATTTATATGCTTGGAGCGATCCTGTGGATGTAAGCGGCCCTGAACTGCCCTGTGTTGTCACACAGCACCCCATCCCATGGAGCTGGCATCTGTCGTGACCACTTCTCTGCGACACACAACCACCCCCACGGACACCCCCCTGGACAAATAGGCCATGTCTCTCCATGGACTCAGGGCACGAAGACATGGCCACGTTACCACAAGTTTGCAATGCCTGTGTAGCTCGGCATCCAGGCCCAGCTGTTGATCCACCTCTGCAAAGGGCATAGTGACAGCAGACCTAAGGGCACAACCCGAGTAACCGATGTTAGTTTCCCCAGCAGCTGCAGGAAGGCAATGTAAGGAAACTGCCTGCCCAGCCTGAATCGACTTACCATCTGGAGAATGTCGTCCACCCTCTGGACAGATGGGTTGGCTGTCATGGAGGGAGAATCCAAAAGCACCCCAAGAAAAGTGGTTGTCTGTGATGGAATCAGATAGCTCTTCTCCAAGTTCACTTTGCGGTCCAACCGGGACACATAAGAGAGCAGGCGAATCGTATCGCGAGAGACATGTTCTCGAGACAGGGCACAGAGAAGCCAATCGTCGTGGTATGGCAGAACCTTCATCCTGCGGGCCTGCAGAGAAGAGAGGACTGCCTTCACACACCGAGTAAACACCCTCGGGGAAACGGAGAGGCCGAATGGAATTGCCAGTGGTGACCCTGATAGGCAAACCTGAGAAAGCGGCGATGTTCTGCCACAATAGGTACATGAAAGTACACTTCTGTAAGGTCGATTGATGTAAACCGTTCTCCCTTTGTCACAGCTAGAAGAACCTCTGCAGTCATGAGCATGTGAAAAGGCAGGACCTTTAAATACTGATTGAGTCCCTTTAGATCCAAAATGGGACAAAATCCGCCTGTCTTTTTTTGGCACGAGGAAAGACGTTGAATAGTAGCCTCTGGGTTGCCTCGATTGCACCCTTGGCCAGCAGGGCGGAAAGCTCCTGGTCCAGGGCTTGAGCTTTCACGGTCACCCTGACCCGGTGTGAGATGTGAGGCTGCCGTCGGAACTGTAGCCGGTAACCATGGGTCAGAGTGGCAACCACCCATGGATCCACAGTGAGAGCAGCCCAGTAACTGAGCTGCTGATGAGAAAAATATCTGACCACTGGCCTGGCGGCCTCACTTTCTCTCCTCACAACCCCTAGGGGACCTGGGGGGGTGGCAACCAAAGTCTGCGGCCCGGGTGTGCCTTGTTGGTTGACGGACGGTGTTACGTCCACAAAGGACACAACATATTTGAGGACGCGAAACAAGAATGAGGGTTCAAAAAATTATTTTATTCTTAAACTCTTTAACTTTTCTTTTGGTTCAGCTGCTTTGATTTTCTGCGAAGAAAAACAGAGAGTCAAATACCCCCAGTTCCCTGTGTCCTAAAAGAAAGAAAAAAAAACAAAACCCCAAAAGTATTAACATAAAGTTGGACCTGGTGAGCCGATCAAAAAGAACAAAACGGTACAGCTGGGGGCCAACCCTTATACAGGGCCATCAAAGCCCCTACTAGTACTGGACTAACGCCAAAAAAGAATCTACTGCAAAGAAAGAATCGAAAACAGGACAACTGATCCCACCAGGCCAAAGTCACAACAAAACAACAAACAAACAAAGGTTAACAAAAAAATACTGCATGTGTCAGGCTGGAGGTGTCAGCTGCAGCCTACAGCAGTCGGACGTGCACGCACCGCTTCAGAATGCATCCTCTGAGGTGGTGGTGGTGGAGCGAGTGGAAGGGCGGATCACTAACATGTCGAAACCCAGCCTATTTATAGGCGGAACAACAGCGCGACAAATTAACGTAATCTAATTACTTACCAAATAAGAAATTATCCAAACTCCAAAATATATTAACAAAAGTCATTCAACTAAAGTCTATACAAAACAAACTAGGAAGAAAAATAGACAAAATAATTAATTAATAACACCCCCACACAAAGACTCTGAATGGGGATTGATGTAACCCATAGCAAAAAAACTCAACCCATAGGTTGAGTTTTTTTGAGGAAAAAAAAATTCAGAGGAAAAAAAAAAAAAGACTAGAGTCGCGAGAGTGCGATAGCCACTACATTGTTCTTACCACAAACATGCTGGATAGAGATGTAAAAGATTGGAGCCGCAGAGACCAGTTCATCAAATGGCGGTTTTTATTGCACATGCGGTCCAGAAAAACTAATGGATTATGGTCCAGAAAAATAACCACAGATCCTCTGGAACCGCCTACATACAACTCAAAGTGTTCTAGAGCCAGGACCAACGCCAATGCCTCCTTTTCGATGGTGGAATACCATCTTTGATACTTGTCAAGTTTCTTTGAGAAATAAGAAACCGGATGTTCCACCCCATCAGTACCATCCTGGAGAAGGACAACACCAACGCCAGAATCACAGACGTCCACAGCCAATTTAAACGGCACATCAAAACGAGGGGCAGACAACACAGGAGCGTAAATTAGCAAATGTTTAGTTTGCTTGAAAGTAGACTGACGCTGGTCAGATCAAATATAAGCTACTTTAGGGCTAAGTAGGTCTGTCAAAGGAGCAGCTACAGAGGAAAAGTTTTTGCAAAACCCTCTGTAGTAACCAACCAGATAGCGGCGTAACGTGGTGGGTACAGGAACAGACAAAATAGCCTCTATTTTAGCCTCAACGGGGTACACTTGACCTCCCCCCAAACTTTTTCCAAGATAGGTCACTGTCGCTTGACTGAATTGGCATTTAGAAAGATTAATTGTGAAATTAGCCTCACTCAGACATGCGAAAAGAGTTCTCAAATGTTCAACGTGCTCAGCTCATGTAGCAGAACAAATCACCAAATTAATATGACATAGGCATGATGTCCGCCTCCGATCAGGAGTAGAGACTAAATAATCTCGATCTCCGACCCTCCTCTTGATCACATAAGGGCCACTGTAGCGTGCTTGTAAGCTGAAACCAGGAACCGAAAGTAACGCCAACACTTTCACCAGGCTCAAGAACTCTCATGACCACATTTCTGTCAAACAAAGACTTCATTTTAACCTGTGCAGTTTTAACATTTTCTTTAGCTATCTCGCACACACGGCTAAGTTTCAGTCAAAAATTACTGACATAGTCCAATAAATTTTGGTCAGATTTTTCACACAACCATGTCTCTTTCAATAGCTTTAAAGGACCATGAACAGTGTGAGCAAAAAACAAGTCCGACGGGCTAAAACCCAGAGACTCCTGAACCACTTCCTGTATAGCAAACAGTTGTAAATGTACTCCTTCATCCCATTCCTTTTCGAACTCCAAACAGTAGGTGCAAAGCATTGTTTTAACGTTTGATGGAAATGCTCAAGTGCGCCCTGAATTTCCGGGTGATAAGCGCTGGAATGACAGTGCTTTATGTCAAGTTGATTTAAAACCTGTGCAAATACTTTAAACATAAAGTTAGACCATTGGTCATTCTGCACAACCCAAAGTAAACCAAACAATGAAAAAAACTTTAATGCTTTTACCACTACTGGCGTAGATATTTTACGCCAGTAGTGGTAAAATACTGGCGTTAAAACGCCAGCAACGAGAGCATCGCTCTGGAAAACGATGCTCTCGTTTTCCAGAGCATCTCTACTCTGGAAAACGAGTAGAGATGCACATCACTATTATCTAGAACTTATTCCCCGCTTTAGTTCGAGGTAACGGACCCATGCAGTCAAGCAGTACTCGTTGAAATGGTTCAGCGGTGGCCGGAATGGGATACAACAGAGCGGGAGAAATTGTCTGATTGGGCTATCCAGCTACTTGACAGAAATGACACAAATTACAGTAGCGCACGACATCACTCTTCAACCCTGGCCAAAAGAAATGACGCAAAATCCTATCATAGGTTTTTCTTATGCCAAGGTGGCCAGCTAGTGGATTATCATGTGCTAATCGCAAAATCTCTGATCAATATGAGGTTGGAAAAACAATCTGCTTCACAACACTCCACTCTTCAACAGGAGAGACAATTAAAGGCGTCCATTTATGCATCAAAAGCCCTTCATTTAAGAAATAGCCAGTAGAAATGGAGTCAGGTTTATCAGTTAATAAATCGTTAAACAAAGGTGCTAAGCTTTTGTCAGTGTTTTGGAGATCCAAAACACTGACAAACACTGTCTTGATAATGACAGTGCATTCGCATCCAACACGTCCTCCTCCACACTCTTTAATGGGACATGCTCGGATTCAGCGTTGCACAGAAAACTTTCACTCAAGTCAAAGTCATCTTTATTTTCCCCTTGTTGACGCTTAAGTGCTGCGCGCATAACTATGCACTACGTGAACACATCAGGGAATGTACGAGCAAGCTCACCTGGACAGGTGCGCAACACCGGGACGGGTGTAATGTCTGGAGTAACTAACACTCGACCCCCAGCCAAGTCGTTGCCCATGATCATGGAGACGCCTGCTACTGGAAAACTAGGGCGCACCCCGACCACAGCTCAGACTGGATCACGACTTTGTGCAGAGGCAATGTCTTGCGTGCCAAAACCACGAACTGGCACATCAGAACCAATCGCAGTGTCACCATTTAACAGCAAAATCCCCTCCAAAATAAAGGATTGAGAGGCAGCAGTATCTTGGAATATTTTTACAGGGATTTTCTCACCAGTAAGAGACACAGAAACAAACCCATCCATAATGAAAGGCTTAAAATCAGCCAACTCACAAGACTGTTTTGTTGAAAGTGACTGAGCAACGTGATTTACAGTTTCAATTAGAGCGACCGACTTAGTGTTCTTTTTCTTTAAAACCGGACAGTTGGCCGCAAATGTGTCCTCTCTTCTTACAATAAAAACACATTACATTAATTTTCAAATCCAACACATGGTCTGACTTACTTTCAACGCCACTGAGCGCAGCAGATGTATCTGATTCTACGAATGAAACAGGTGTTGCACACTCCTTTCCGTTATTTTCAGATTTGTCAAATTTATTAAAGACATGCGATCGCTCCAAATTACCTTTGTGCGTTCACATGTACTCGTCAACGAGCACTGCAGCTTTTGACACATCTGACACTTTATTTTCATTCAAGTAGGTGGTAACTTTCTCTGGCAAGCTGCTTTTAAAATCTTCCATCAAAATGAACTGCTTAAGTTGTGCAAAGTCCTCAACATTTTTAGCAGTGCACCAACAATCGAACAGAATTTCTTTATCTCTGACAAAATGTACATAAGTTTGATTATAATGTTTTTTCAATTTGTGAAATTTTTGGCAATATGCTTCAGGCACTATGCCCACAAAATAGCCCTTTTAACTTTGTCAAAATTAAGGGTATCTGCCACAGACCGAGACGCATATGCCTCTTGCACTTTGCCACTTAATGCACACTGCAACAATAACGGCACATAACAGACGGGCACACGAAAGTCCCTGCTGAGGGTCTGCTGTACCGCACAAGGGTAAAACCCATCAGGCTGATCACAACCCCGAGGCGATGGCCGAATGCCAACCGATGGGCGCCTCGGATTATGAGGAGGAGAGCTGTTGTCTAGTCTGCCGTGCCTGAACAGTTCGTTGCAGTGCTTCCAAGGCAGCAGAACCAAATAACTCCCCTGGCACCACAGGAACACTGCGAAGGGTCCTGCGGCATGTTTCAGTCAATGTGGACTGAGCCAGCCACACCTGTCGGCGAGCCTGCACTAGAAAAGACATCGCACGCCCAAGCTCTCTGGTCATCAATGCAAAGGCCTGAAGCGCTGCATCGCTAAAGCCCGTAGCTGTATCTGCCCCACTGGTATCCTGAAGGGATGCAGAAAGGGCAAACATGAGGTGCGCCAAGGAATTGCCAAGGAGGCCGGCACGTGCTCTGGCATTATATGCTTTACAGAGGAATCCATCTGTAATACGACATTGAGCACGTGGGCGCCAAACATAATCACGCAGGGCTTCATCTGGGGACACAATGATTGAGGCAACTGCAGGTTCGACAGCAGGCATGCAATCCAAGCTTGCCTTGACCGACTCATGTATAGCTGCCAACACATGACCATTGGTGGAGAGACGTGAAAAGGTTCTAGGGTCTGATGGAGGGACAGAAAAGGGAGTAGGGGCTCGTCCATGCCTGAAAAGGCACTGCCAGGAGCGGACTCCACCACTTGCGGGACATCCAGCTGCAGCTATATCAAGGCCATACAGTATGCATGATGTCTCGCATTGAACTGTCAGAGCCACTAGCCGCACTCTGAGACGAAGAGCGTGAGCCAGACTCCAAAGCGCAAGACGGCTGTGACTCCTCCTCCTCATTCCCAAAGTGAGAGGCAGAGGCAGCCAAAGAGAGCACATCCTCCTCCACAGCTAACTCTGACATAGGTGGGGAAGAGAACCCAGTCATGGGAGCATCCACCTGAGGTGCCTGAAAAAGGGATTTCATCTCCGCCAGCTCTGCAGACAATTGCTCAACCCTTGTGGAAAGACCCTGGTCAGACTTAGCTCGCCTCTTCTTAAAAGGAGCCACAGAGGCTGTGGCACTCCTAGGCGCTTAGAGCACCTGGGAATGGCCACCTGCCCAGAAGGTGGAAAGTCATTTCCACACTGGGGCCAGTTGAGCCACTTTCACTGCATGGGGCATGTAGCTGCAGTTCATGCAGGGATCGTCTGACAAGGCCTCAACCAGGTGATCATGCCCAAGACAGGCAGGGCACAGGTTGTGACCATCATCTGCCTGAAGCACACCCCCAATCCACACAACAGTGGGAGCTATTCATGTCCAAAACTGAAGCAAGTCCCACCACAGGCAGATAGAGCAGGCTACGATTGGAAGAGGGGGCAGTGAATGCTACTGTCACCAATCACAATAAAAGAGCAACAAAGGGGCTGACACTGTCAACTATGTCCAGAATAAAGGACGAAAAAATAAAACTGAGGGGGTGAAAACACTGCCGTCACCAATTAAATAAACACAGAGCGGCAACCCGTAGCCCAACCCAGAACTCCGAACAGGAGGCTTGCTGAAATAGGGAGAGAGGGCGAAAACCCTGCCATCACCAATTAAAGCAGCAAACGAAGAGTCACAAGATCGATCACAAGATTGGCTGAAATTGCGAGACGGGGCGAGACGCTACCATCACCAATTAATGAAAATAAACAGCGGAACAATGACAGGCAGACGCGGTCAGCTATGTCTAGTATAGGAAGAAAAACAAATCAAGCATCAGCTTCCAGTGCATTCCTTAGTTGTACCCAAAACCGCAGTTATCACGCCTTTTGGTCTTTATGAGATCTTATGGATGCCCTTCGGTCTTAAATGCGCAGCGCAGACTTTCCTGTGGCTTATGGATTTAGTCCTGCAGGGTATGCTGTTTTTGTTCATCTATTTGGACGACATATTGGTGGCTAGCCCCTCTGTGGAAGAACACATGATGCAGCTGTTTGTTAGGCTCAGTGAACATGGCCTGTTCGTGAGCCCAGCTAATTGCCAGTTTGGACTGCCTGCTGTTGAGTTCCTGGGACACAAAGTGTCTTAACAAGGGGGGTGGGAGGCTACCTGCAAAGGTTGAAGCAGTTTCGGCTTTTCCCAGCCCTCCCACAGTGAAGTCCCTGCAGGAGTTTTTGTGGATTGTAAACTTTTATAACCGTTTCATCCCACGAGCAGCTCACCTCATGTATCCCTTGTATGATGCACTGAGAGGCAAAAAAGGGGACCAGCAGATAGAGTGGACCCCCAAGAGGGTGCAGGCATTCGATGATGCCAAAAAGGCCTTAGCTAATGCTGTGCTTTTGGCCCATCCATCTCCAGTGGCTCCTGTGGCTCTAACAACTGATGCCTCTGATTATGCAGTTGGGGCAGTTTGTGAGCAATGGGTGGATGGTGCCTGGCAACCCCTCGCTTTTTTTAGCAGGAACCTCTGGGATGCCGAAAAAAATATATAGCACCTTTGATAGGGAACTGCTTGCCCTTTTTCTGGCAACACGTCATTTCCGCTTCATGTTGGAGGGCAGGGACTTTACTGCTTTTGTGGACCACAAGCCTCTGACTTTTGCTGTGGCAAAAGTTCCTGAACAGCGGTCGGCTCAGCAACAACGGCATTTGTCTGCCATTTCAGAGTTCACTACTGACATTCAACATGTAACTGGCAAGAATAATCTGGTGGCTGTCTGTCCAGAACAAAGGTTGCTTCTCTGCAACCTAGGTGTGGACTACCTCGCCATGGCCACAGACCAACTGACCGACCAGGATATTCTGGCCTTTAAAGTGGCTGAATCCAGTTTACATTTAGAGGAGGTCTCCTTTCATGAGTGTGGCGCAACCCAAGGTGCAACGGCACACTAAGGCTCCACTGGAGCACTTTCCTGTTCTGCAATGGAAGTTTGAACATGTGCATTTGGACTTAGTGGGTCCGCTTCCACCTTCCAGAGGTTTTACCTATCTCCTGATGATAGTGGACAGTACTACTCGGTGGCCGGAGGCAGTTCCGCTGTCATCAACCACTTTGGTTGATGTGGCTCGGGCATTTATCTCTTCCTGGGTGCCTCGGTTTGGTGTGCCATTGGACTTGACCTCTGACAGAGGTCCCCAGTTCACTTCAGAGTTGTGGACTGCAATGGCAGAGAGCCTTGGGATTATACCCCACCGTAATGCTGCCTACCATCTGCAGGCCAATGGTCTTTGTGAGAGGTTCCACCGCACAATGAAGGCTGCATTGCGGTCCTCGTTGGTGGATAATAGCTGGATAGATTGACTGTCTTGGCTTTTGGTGGGCCTGCGTTCGGCTCCAAAAGAGGACTTGGGGTTTTCTTCACCTGAGTTGGTCCTGGGCCAGCCTTTGAGGGTGCCAGGGGTATTTCTTCCCGGTCCAGCGGGTTCGGTTGATTCCCAGGGGAGAAGAACAGTTCTAAATGGGGAATCTAGATATTTTGCCCTGTTGGCAAAACATCACTGCCTTCCACAGGTGTTTGTGCCAAAGGACGTAATGTCTGCCGAGTATGTATTTATCCGCCATGACTCACACCGCTCACCACTTCAGCCACTATACAATGGCCCATTCCATGTTTTGGAAAGGGGACCTAATTTTGGACTTAAGACCATGAGTAATGTCGCTACTGATCGGGTAGGGAAACCAGCGTAAGACATGGGGAGGGGAGGGGAGTGGAGGTGGGTAATACGGGATCTTTACAATCATGCGTTTTATATGACAGGTGGCAACCCCAGTCTATAATATAAGAATCTGATTAAGATTAGAGGCTAAATATGTTCTATTTCCAAGACAGAAAGGCTACGTAATGTTAGCCAGCTAACAAATTACTATTCCTATCCTAGCATATGAACTAACGGCTAGAAAAAAAAACTAAATACGTACCTTCATAGTCAAAACAGGTATCATTCTAAGAAGAATTTGTCCAATTTAGATTGTATTGACGAAGAAAATTTGTTTGCAAATGGTGATATATCTTCAAATCGTATTTGTGGCAGATGCTTTAGAATCCAGAAACTGCGTAAACTCCACACACCGGAACTAAAGATACACTGCATCGAGTAATAACGGCCGTTGTCTGATGTCATGTGAAAGGTGTTTATTAAAACAAAACGTCAAACTTAGAAAGGCTAATACCGTTAGCTAAGCTCCAACATGTGTACAAACACAGTGGTTATAAGCTGCAAGTTGGGAGAGGAGGCATAAACGCTATCATCACCAACAAACAGTACCTTGAACGAAGATCCGTTGCAGCCCTAGGAGGGCGATACACCACTACTCCGACCAGCAAGTAGTCAGGCATCCAACGACGGCGAAAAGATCCAGAAATCCAAAAGGCCGATGCCATACAAAGCGAACCGCAGGCGAGAAGAAAAGAGGAACAGAGCCTCGGATGACGTCACGCTATATAGCCTCTGATTGATAATCCGACATGTCACAGGTGTGACTCTGTTGATATTATTGCTCGAATGGCGCATGCGCGAAGGGAACATTCAGTGCTTTCAGCACCGCCCTTTGGCGGTCAGTAGGGATGAAATAGAACTCACACTATCCTTGTGGAATTATGTAAACTCACTGGTGTTGATGAGAAACTGGTTGGAAACTCCAGGGTGATCCACATCATGGATGGAGCTGGCAAACAGTGCTGCCAGAATCTCCAGATCAGTAAATACGGCCTTACAAAGCCAAACAGGAGAGTCAACATGCATTAGTGATGGATGAAGCTCGGCTTTGACAGATCCTACTGTTCATGTTTCTGTCCAGTTATACCTCCAGAGCAGGGGTGGACAGCAGCACGTGCGTGGACTGCACCACATCTGCAGCGTGGATGTTGTTATGGTAAGCCACGTCAGAGCGGTAATGATCCTCCAGTGTCATCATGAAGTTAATAAAATGGTCTACAGGAATCTTGAATGTTTTCAGCAA
Source organism: Girardinus metallicus (assembly GCA_903067095.1). Classification (NCBI taxonomy): domain Eukaryota; kingdom Metazoa; phylum Chordata; class Actinopteri; order Cyprinodontiformes; family Poeciliidae; genus Girardinus; species Girardinus metallicus. Next base: position 19,191 of record CAEGAE010001630.1, read on the forward strand.
ATCACGCTCCTACAGAAGCAGAACAAAACAGACACTGGGTCAGAGGATATAGAGATGCCGGTTATTTGGTGAAATGTAAAAAGACGTCTCATTCATTTAGTACATCATGCCATCATCTGATGTGACAGTGTCTGAGGTTTTCCTATAACTTTGGGCACCTGAAAGATTGTGTACATCGTGACTGTCAATGGGCGTTTTCCAGAGTACTCTGCAACCTTGAAGATGTCGAGTCCCCATTTGTCAACGTCCTCAAGCTCCTGCCAGGATGTAAGATAGATTTTACTAAATAACATGCAATATCCATGGTACAGTGCATTTTCCCCATATTTACAACAAGTAGGTGATGAACTTGTACCTTTGCGAGGAACTCCTCCTGACTGGCGTTGACCCCAAAGCGAGGGATGGTGGAGGGAACAAGGCTGTGGGTGGCCTTCTTGACGCCACTGATCTGGGACATGGGACGCTTCTTTTTGTCTTTCTCCTTGGTAGGAGGAGACATAATGTCCATGTCATCTGGCTTCTCTGTTAAAATAGGTTGGACACAGTTAGTCCAGGGATTTCTCAGTAATCATATCAGAAAGTATACAGTCACGGTGCCTTATGAGATTCATATGTGTGTTATTTCACTAAATGACACACAACTATAAAGAGGTATTAAAAGCGTGTATGGTATAAACAGTAAGCCCTTTTTACTCTGATACCCCTTAAATAAAATAAAATAAAAAATTAGAAACCATTTTTCTAGAGAGGTCAATTAGGTTAGTCCCAATATACAAACCACTGTTCTCTGAAGGCCTCATGCAAAACAATGCAGGTTGTGTAAAACAACGCCGTACATCATCCTGTACACTTCACTCCCTCTTTAACACACAATGACGACAGCATCATACTAAGAGGATACCTGTCTTAACCTGGAAAAGAGAAGTGGCCATCAGAGATGGCCATCTGGAAGAAAACCTCCTAGAGGTTGCAAAATGATTGAAACAGGGGAAAAGGTTGACTTTCAGGCAGAACATACAACCACCATAGCTGTCCTTGTTCATTTTTTGCAAAAGGAAATATTTCCAAAGCACCTTAGTTAAAAAGGTGTAAAAAGCGTAGGATCATTTTTTTATTGCCAGCTGACTGGCACTGAGCAGCAAGTGAGAGAGGGGCGGGATTGTGAAACAGTCTGTTTTTAGTAGCAATTAGGATTTTAACATAAAATGCAGCTGCAATGGTTTAGAATGGTCCAGTCAAAGTCCAAGTCTAAATTGATGTCCAGATACCTTTCTTCCAGCTTGACCTATGTCACCAAAAAGAATGTGCAGAAAATTTCAGTCCATTTATGGCTCTATAAAGTATTGACCCAAAAAGAGTGAAAACTAATGAACACAGTTTTACTAGACATCCACTGATAAAACAGCCAGCTGATAAATTTGCCCCAATTTCTGAACTTTGAGAGTTCAGCAATCAAACGATACTTACTTGTGAAACTGATCTTATCTCCCTCTGCAAAGATCTGAAAATCAGCTACTGCCATGAAGGAGGGTTGACTGCCAGTCACCCCACTGTTGACAACTTAATCACTTTGTTGCTATATTTAGCAAAAATCCTGGACAACACTGACCATCCTCTTTATAAGACTGTCTTAAAAAAAACTGTGTCTTCAGTCAGAGACTTCTTCAAATCCGCTGTAACACAGACTGCTACAAAAGATCTTTCCTGCCAACAGCCACCAACATCTACAGTAACTCTTTGAAAAACATTGAATTAATGTGAATTACAACAACATTTAATTTCCTATTTACCGAGAAAAGTGCTGGAGATGAACTCAGACACCTGGTTCCCAGAGCGGCTGGTCTCTGACAGCTGACTGAGCTCTCGGTTCAGCATTCTCTTGAACTGAGGACAAACAAAAGAAGCATGTATGAGGCATGTCAAACAGAACACAACAAGTTGGTTCAGTTGGATTTTTTCAGTAATGAATCAAAACAAAGGCTTTTCTGGAAAATCATATACAAACAAAACCTGTTTAATGTGATCAGCTGAGAAAAATAATGACAGGTTTGCAAAAGGTTGCAAAGGTGCTGTGCAAAATGATTGATGCACTTTGCAGAAAACCAACAGAATATGTTTAAGAAAATTCCAACTCATGTTTCATCCAGCAGGTGCTGGTGTCTTCTCAGACTCTTGACAGGTACCACTAAACCCAGGTGCAGTCTCACCCCTTCCACCAGGTTCATGGCCACCCTCCTCTCACCTGAGCAAACATCCACAGCGAAGAGATAAAACAGTTCACTTCTGGCATATCAGCACAAAGTTGCACATAAGAGCCGGATTAAAAAAATTAAATAAAAAGACAAAAGTTTCCTTCTCCTCCTGATTAGAACATCCTGCTTAAATCCTGCTCAAACAGAGAGTGCAGCAGCTAATTTGGCAAAGCTGTGAGCAGCGCTATAGAGGCGCTATAGAGGCTGATGTCAGAACAAAAGGATGGAACTGCAGCCGAGGGAATGCAGAAGGATGTAAAGCAGAGGAACCACTGCGCTGCACCACGCTCCCCCTGACCCTTCCTCATTCACACTGTTGCTGCCTGCTCACTATGTGTGTAAACAGAGGCAAGAGCTACTCCAGTGTCCGCCTTCTTCAGAAGAAAAAAAAGAAAGTCTAAGAATAGCAGCCAATGGGGAAGCAGCTATAGCTACGATTAGGGAATCAATGGGCCGTCATTGGAGAGGAAATCCACGGAGTAGGCAGGGCAAATGGAAGCAGGGATTGCGAGGTGCACCATGTGCACAGAGTGCAAAGAAGATATGAGCAGAAAAACTGAATGGATGTGAAGAAGAGCTTTACTGATCGAGCAGGGAATAAAAATAGAACACCATGCACCACAGGAATATGCTGACTTATACTGTCATTCATTCAGATCAACCGGATGACTTGGTGGTGGATCTGAACACTGCACGTTTTGGAATCAACTAAAAACAAATAAATTCTTAGAAGATTGAAAACAAGGGAAAATGAATGAAATTCGATAGAAATGTACCATCCTTCCTTCATCCAGCCAAGTTTTTGTGAAAATATTAATCAAGACATTAGAGGTTGAAAGAGCAACGGTTGACACGGTTCCCAAACAAGCATTTGTGCTTATGTGTTACATAGATGTAGTCTAAGATCAGTTAAAAACATAAAACAATTTTCTCTCTTTCTCTGCCTTCTTTGGAATGTGTGTGGATGGGTGTGTGTGTATGTTGTGTTGCTAGAGGTTGTTGCAGGGATTGTATCTCTGTTGGCTGTTTATCTTGTGCTTAGACCTAGACTGGGGTGTGTTCAGGGTTGGTAGGGTTTAGGGAGAAATCAGCTTGCACTTCTTTTTTTCTCAGTTATCTGTGACTACTGTGTTCTTATTGTCCTAATGATTGTCAAGCTGTTAAATTCAATAAAGAAAATTGGAATAAAAAGGCCTAGGTAGTTAAATGCAATAATAATAATAAAAAAAACATAAAACATTTCAGTTACATTTATGGTAAGAGAATTGTTCAGAGGGTGTGTATGGGGAGGGGGATGGAGGGGTGCACTACGAATACTTCAGTCAGAGGGAGAAAATCAAATTATGCCTAAGAATCTCCCTCTGTTGGAATCCAGATGGATTCCTATAAATAAAAACATATCAGAAATCTCTCAGAGCGATTAGGATACGATCGAAATTATTGAGTAAAACTGCCACAATACTCAATATGCATGGAGAAGCATCTAGCTTCTCCATGCAGTAGCCCTGAAATGTGAGACAGGACCTGTGTGAAAAAAAAGAAAAAAAAAAAAAGCAAGGAAGAATTATAATTTATGGCCTCTACACTGAAGAGTTGTTGAAACAATTTAAAGGTTTGAAAACCATAAAACACCATTCTTAATCTCTGTGATTTGAAGCCAAAATTCCCACAAAAAACTACATTTCAGAACCATCTGAAAGTGTAACTAAATGTGTGCATACTGTGCTGACCGATGATGCAGTACATTTAGGTCGTAGCCTGTTTCACCCAACCTGACCAATACGAAAGTTTCTAAGATGAAATCAGGACCAAGCACTTTGAGACCTTTTCAGATTTCCTTTTAAATTAGTACCATTGACTAAAACTTTAGCAATCCTTTTTCGACCGGGACATGCCCTTTAACTTGTCGAGGAAGACATCGTTCTTTCAATTGTGTTCTGTTGCCAAGATGAAGAACACCATGTCCCACGCCATGGTGATGCAGAAATATAGACCCATCCATCTGCCACTTCTGTCACCAAGTCCCAACAAAATGGCTTGTACAGAGTTGTCTGTATGTAGCTTAACGTGAAGTGAATCTGCTTACTTTTTCTGTACATAATTTTTTTCCAAGAATGATTGCATTGTTTTGATACAACCGATTGTAATGCACAGCTGGAATCTGATTATTTTAAACGGCAACCAAATATACATGTTTCCTGAGCTCCTTTACAGAATATGAGCTCTGTAGCTAGCTGCATGAAGCAGACCCAACTATGTTCAATCTCTTGACAGGTGTCTATGTTTAGCTAGTCACTCTGGCCCTGTCCAGACAAGCAGGCTGTTAGTGAGTTAGAGGCGGGGTTCTGTTAACCTACCTTGTTGGAAGCCATCTCGCTGACAGAATGTCGAGTTTTCAGCGTGTCTAGTTGATCTAGACACCAGTCCAGCTCATCCAGAGTCTCTATGGCCAGCTGCTGGTGGGGCTCCTCTGTTCAGAATAAACAGGCATTAAGGCACCAAGAACTTTTTTTATACAATATTAGAAATACATCAAGAAATGCAAACACACAAATTATTTAATTCCTTTTTTAAAAAGGAAAAACAATATTTTCTTGCCTAAAGTGTAATAACAGCATTCTTTTAGTGAATTCTTGATCACTTGTAGCAAAAGATGCATCTACAGCTCAAAAATCATTCTAACATGAAAAGCTCGGGTCTTTCTGCTGGACTGAACATCAATACAGTGCAGGGCTGATCTGGTGACCCATTTTTGGATTAACAGGATGCACAAGATGCTTAATATTAGATGTTTATCTTTCCAGATTGTGAACCAGATGCCACTTGTGGAGCTCTGGGTAGAAGATTTTCAAAGAGAAAGTTTCTTTGAAACTTCAACGCAGAATGCATATATCTTTTGTGCGGTTTGGCTTAATTACTGCTCTGAACATGTTGTTCTTTTAGCAAGCGGTCTTTTGTTGAATCTGTGTATTCCAGTTAACGATTAATCAATTACTAAATTAGTTGACAATTACTTCAATAATTGATTCATCGTGATTAATCTGATTAGTCGTATCAGCACTACAATTTATAAAAGAGCAGCAAAATAGACAAACAAATTTAAAGTACTGGGTTCAGTACAAATATATGCTGCACTTCTCAGAATTGTATTTGATACAAAAATAAGAAAATCATAAACAATTTTCCATCCACTTCAAAATTATGCAGCAGTTTCATAAAATTTCAATGCAACACATAGTTTCATTTCCACACATGACAGAGTGACAAGGTTTATTGGCTATAATTGTATTTTTAAACAGCTCATGCTTTCTTACTACAGGACAAAAGTAAGTACTGTTAATGTATTGATATCTCCTGTTCAGTCACTGATCAGTGGGTTTCCTTCACTGTGGATCTAATCATGGGTGACATTTATTCATCTATTAACTATGATGTTGTACCCTTAACCTGCACGTTCAGCTCCATAATGAAGGTGCTTCCAGCTCTATGTCATTTAGTCCAATGTGTCCAATGTGAATCATTGGATATTGATCAGTAAACAGCCCTCTCTGACAGCGGCACAAACCTGCAAGACTGGTCTTACACATTGAGGGTGGGTTGCTTCCCGAGGAGCGCGTCCTACAGAACAAACACAGAGGCTGATGTTAGATTGATCTCAGCGTGATTATGATGTGAAGTCAGCAGAAAACAGATCTATGGATGGATCACCTACTTGCTGGCTGCTCTGTCTTGCTGTCCAGTTATGAGGGCAAAATTACTTCGGACTGTCCGCAAGCTGGCGAGAACCTGAGGACAGGAACAGGAAGTTAATCAAACTGGACCTGTGTAACCCTGGTGACAGAACAGATTTAGTCTCGTCCTCTAATTTATTGTTTAACACAATTAAATATGACCCTGTATTGAATCACTGGGCTCACTTCGATGCCATTGCTTTCATCCTCCCAGCTGACATGCAGCACAGTCAGTGCTTTCCCCTTCTGATGTTTTCATAACATCACTAGCTCTCCTCTGCGTTCTGACTGTCCTTCTATCAGGACTGTCCTTCTGTCAGGAGCTGACAACTGACTCAGCGTGCAGAGAAGGCCTGCAGAGTATCACATGTCCAGGAGTTACCCTTGTGGAGGGCACACAGGCTGACATGCAAATTTGAAACAGCACCACCCGGCAGTATTTGATTCACCTCTTCTGTCAGAGTGTAAACCGAGCACAAGCGTGACGCACATCCCATGCAAGAGTCAGGCAACACCAGCGGGAAGTCTGGTTCTGTCGCAGAGCCAGCCCCCCGGCCTGGAGCTGAGGGCTATTCCAATGCAGTGCTCACACACCAGCTGGCTTTGCCTCCATCATTTTATCTCATCATCACTGCTAGTTGCAGTGTGTGGCTTCAAAAATATGGATTTGTGGGCAAACTTAGCATTAGCAGCAGCAACAAAACTTTCAAATTAAAAGTCTTTGGAGGACTCACCTGTGCAAACGGTGTGACAATCATGTCTTCTGAGTGTCTGCAATCAGGAAAAGAGCACACAAGAGCAGAATGTATGCAACTATACGCCATTCCTGCACTTCAAGATTTCATAAAGACTTAAAGGGGCAGTATTATGTGTTTTCCAGGCACATAGTGCCATTTTATAGCACAACCAAGTGAGTATGTTAAAAATGCTAAAAATGTTAAAAGTGACTTACAAGACAGTTTCCTTTGTAACTTAAAGTCTTGAAAGTAAGTGTCTGTCTCTTTAAAAACTCCTGATCTTTCTGAAACTCTGTCTTCAGGAAGTCATCACAATTTGGCTCCTCTATTAAAACTTTAGCATTTTTACCAGCGATGCTCAGAGAAGTAGTTCCTATGAAGAGCTCAGCTGATGCACAGTTCCTCCAGGTGTTTGCTAATTGCTGCTGGCTGGTCTGAAGGAACTGAGAAGGGGCGTTGCGGGAGAGGGCTGCTCAGTGAGGCAGAAGCTTGGAAGCTTAGAAACTGCAGCTCTGAGGAGGAGTTGCATCTAGAAGGCGGGGCTAGGTCCACCCAGGTGCTTTGCACAGCTGAATGGTTGCCGTGGAGATTAAAGGATTTCTCAAACATCCCAATAAAGAATCAAAGCAACACTCCAGGTATGTTTTTGATAAGGGAATAACATTATAACATGATGTAAAGCTCAAAAAAGTCGGTTTCTACATAACACTGCCTCTTTAAAATGTTAAAATACATTAAACAACTGTGCCAATGAATTAAAAACCATGGTGTGCCTCAGTGTACAGTATTGCTTCTGCTTTTTTTTTTTTTAGACCTGCAAAGGAACAAAAATAACAAGCACAAAGAGTGGCTGGCAAGGAAATAGTAAATAATAACAGGTGGAATTCATATTTTTGTTACATGCAAACATTAAAAGAAACTGAAGCAAACTAGATGTGCAACAGCGGCCAACAGCAGAGTTTGCAGTTTAGTAGTGGTTGTAAAGAACAGAGCTGGGGGGTGTCAGGCTAGAGGGAAAGCAGAGGAGGGATTTAGGAGGCAGAGCAGGTTTGATTTTCTGATTCTGCTCGATCTTCTCACCGAGACGACAACCAGTTGACCTCCCAGTGCTTCAAGCTTTCTTCCCTTTAAAAAGAGATATGCAAGAGTGCATGAGGCAATCTGAGACCTGCTTACTGGACCAATGTGAAGCTGTTTCACAGTGTGAACTTGGGATTGCCTGATTTCAGAGAGACTAAGCATAACATAGATGAAAAGTCTTTCTTTAAAACTGTGTGCAGTGCCTGCAACATCAATACATCGCATGAGTTTGCAGAACTTTCTGAACAATTAAAATACAAAACTGGAAGAAAGAAAAAAGATTATACTAAAAGTAAAGGGGGGAACAAAAAGGTTCCACCAGGAAGACTTTCAAGAAAAATATTTAAAAAAAAACGCTACTAATCGTCTGTAGTTCTAAAACAATCTGAAAATGCTAACTGAAGCAGTCCTCATATGTGGAAACTTCTCAGTGCTCTGATTGAAGCATTCTGTATTGGGATTCCTGGTACTGTTACCTGTTTCTTGGAATTTGTTTGTAGTTTTCTCAGTGAGCCATATAGCCACGGTTTGCACAGCAAGCTTTTAACAGTTGGACTATTTTTATGTGCAAAGATTTTGTGATATGCCTAATCTACATGTTTTTCATTCTTTACACCTATTCTACAATAAAAAGAAAGAGGCTGCTCTAATTGAAGGACAGAGAGCTGCACAGAAAGCAGCTGAAATCCTAGTCAATCAATTTAGTCAAGGAATTTTTATGTAAAAATGTGAACCAAACATATCATGAGCTAAATTGTAAAAAAGTCACCTAAAGAGCAAGAAAAATTGGTAATATTAAACTGGCCTAGTTTACCACGAATAAACAGCAGAACAAGACGTGTTTATTGAAAGCTGTAATTCTACAGTGTTTGAGTGTGTGAGTGAGACTGCTTCTACAAACATTTGTGAAAGCAGCCATTGTGTTGCAGCCAGGTATTGTGATAGGATACTAGGATACAGTAAGTCAAGACGGATTTTTTGCTTGTTGAATTTTCCACAGTCGACTGTTTGGGGTATAGTAATAAAGTGGAAACGATTGGGACTGAGATGACTCCCACACAAAAATATAGGCCTTGTAAAATCACAGAGCAGGGTCATCGGGTACTGATGAGGCCATCAACGTTCTGCAGAGTCTAGAACTACAGGCCTAGAAATTTCATGTAGCCTTCAAGAACAATGTAAGGAGACTTTAATAAAATGGTTTCCCCCCTTTTCAAGAGTTTTTCCTTCGTTCCCCACTTTGGATGGCCCCGTCCTGCTCCAGTAACACCACATATGACTGCACATAGCAAGGTCCACAAGCATATGGACGCATCCGTTTCATGTGGAAAAACATGACTGGCCTGCACAGAGTCCTGACCTCAAACTAACATAGAACCTTTAGGATTAATTAGTACAGCCTCCAACAACCAGATCCAACATCAGGGTCTGACATCATAAATGCACTTTTGGAAGCATGGTCAGAAATTCCCATTGACACACTCCTCATTCCCAGAAGCAGAAAAACTGATCAGTAAAAGGTTATTATCAAATGACCCAGACTAAAATTGGGGACCAATAAATCATGATTTATGATAGAACAAGAAAAAATTTATTCAAATAATTCATCTTAATATCCCACCATCAGGACATTCTGCTGAAGAGCCAATAGAAAATCATGGAGATTTCAGATTTTTAGATACACAAGTTATTTATTTTTTTCTCAGTAAGACAATAAAAGGAAAGAAAGGGAAGCTCCTCAGGAAAAAGATATTTAAAAATTTGACACAACGTAATGAGTAGAGCAGATTTTACTGTAGAAAAATAACACATCTAGTGATTCATCCAAAGGAAGAATGAAGGAGAAGAACTTACAGATCACTGGCTGATGACAGGTTCCTGGAGGGACCTTTAGGTGAAAGGTCAAAGTCAGAGTCAGAGCGGTACAGGAAAGATTCCCGCCTCTGACTATGAGGATAGTTGGCCTGGAGGACCAGACCAGAGCTGGAGCTGCTCTGGGCGTCCAGGGGGCTGCGTGCCACTGATAATCCATTCTCCACATCAAAACTATGAAGACAGAAACAAGCAGAGAATCAGAGAGTTGGAAAATTAAGTTACAGCAACAACAGCCTTTAGGAAATAGTATGAGAAGAACAGACAGACATGAACATAAGCACAAGGGGTCAAAATATTAAGATGGACAGATGGACAGATTCCAGCAATTATAACAACAATAACCCACGTCTAATCAGGATTTCATCACATTAATATTCTGAGGAGAATACGGTTCACAACAGAAGGAAGAATCACTTTTACACAATAGAAAACAACACAGCAGGAGCTAAAAATGTCTACCGTTACAAAATATCAGAAAACGGGATTGGATGGTGAAATATCCGCGAACAGAGTCATCTAATTAAATAATCCCAGGAAGTCAGCTAGAATCAGCTCAGCTTTATTTTGAACATCAATGGCTGCTGATAAAAGCAACAAAAAGCTGTTCTATTAAACTGAAGTTGATATGAGGAGGTGATGAGAGCCACAAAGAAAAGTCTCCAGCTCTGATGACAGCATGGCAGCAACATGGCTGGCTTCTTATCACAATCATACAATCAAAAACTGATTCATGACAAAAAAAGACAAACAAAAAAACAAACAAAACAAAACCAACGACTGATGACAGAAAAGCCAAGAAAAATGAAAACTGGGTGGAACCATCTGCGAGTTTGTTTCACCTTGATGTATTTGTTGGTGGTTTTGCTTTTATAACCCAGTCTTTTGATACCACAAAAGATAAGATCAGATGTTGGTTTTAGATGTATGAAGGAGAGATGTGTGCTGTGAAGAGCTGTGAGTGAACAGCACTGTGTATAATCAGCACGAAGCTGCTGACGTGAAGTCACGTGAAGTCTAAAAATAACCCAGTGATCAGGTAAGGAGGAGTTCCTCCAGATCAGACTGAGGCTGGGTGCATGCAGAGAAAATCACCACAGCTGGGCCCGTCAGAGCACGTCTCAGCCTCCATCCCACGTCCCCTCTTTCCCACAGCCCCCTCCCTCCGTCATACACCCACAGACACACATACACGCAAACATGCACACACACCACTCACCGACATTTAAAGCCAAACGTGGCTGTTTTACACTCATAAGAAGATTGAATTATACATCTTAATGGATGTAGAATATTGTTTTTATGTAGTTGATAAGCAATCTATTAAGGTTTGCAGTAATGCAAAACCTGCTGAAAATCCCATCCATCCAGCTGGAATATTTCAGTTAAGAAGTACAGATATTTCTAACAGGAATTTCTAAATATCTTTTGTCACCTGTGCAGTCATCTTTTATGTGAAAGACCATCACAGCCAATTGCAACCTAAAGCAATTGGCTGTGATTGCTTGAAGGAAACCAAGGAAAAGGAGACATGGTTGATAATGTATATCTAAAAAGTTTCATCATCCCTCTATATTCCAAAACATTTAAATAAAAGCAAGTGCATATACAAATGCCTTCAGAAGTGACCTAATTCCAGAGATGGGTAAAGTTCTCAAAGATTTAACTCGAGTATGAGTAGCACTACTTCAACATATTTAAAGTAGTAATAAAGTAAAGTAGTCATCCAAGAAATGACTCCAGTAAGAGTAGAAAAGTATTTCATAAAAAGGCCACTCAGGTACCAAGGAACTGGTCGTAATATTTGATTTATCTACAAAAAATGTCTTCAGACAGACAAAAATATAAAGTTATGTGCAAATCAGAAACTAGATTCTAGTTTTGTTTTTGCATCACCTCCTGTTTCCATGCAGCTATTCTTAGCCATCCCATAACGGGGAGCAGGCTGAGAGAGGCAGCAGTGAAGCTAAGAATAGAGCATCAGGTAGAGCAGTGAGCAGTCCTCTCCGTCCCACTCATCACAGTATGGCACAAGATTCCCTTCATTCATGAATATCCAGGGAGGAGGTTCTATTCGAAGCTCCTGCTGAGCTAAAAATAGATCCTGGCTGAAAATGTTGCCCACATCCTTTGCTTGCAGGGATTTCTCTGGAATATTTCCTCTTTGCATACTGCATCCTCCATCTGCTATGAGCTCGCTGCAGGAGAGTCACTCACTCAAAAATCTGCTCAACACATAGAAATGATAGAACCGAGTATCATATGTAAATTAATGTTGACATCCCTTTGCTCTTTTTTAACAAAGGTATTTTATTATTACACTTATAAAGACACAGCCTTGCTAGTTCCTTTTTTGGACCCTTTTGACATCAGAAATATTCCTAAGAAATTCTGATCCAAATGGAGCTGTTAGTGAAAGACATGAGTAATAACCATACTCAGATAAGCCCCACTGATTCTAAGGTACAGAGAACCAATTCTGCCAAAAATTAGAATAAATTAGTGCTCAATAAATAAATAGGCATACAATTAAATGCACGCAAAAAATAAATAAAATATATTGGCACTAATTAAATTATACAGTAAGCCATAAATGTACACATCCTAGCAGCTCCACGGATGCAGGCTCAATCATACAACTATGCACAAAAAAGTTCTTGCAGCAGGTTAATCATTTCTTCCTCTCCATCCTTTTCACCTTTGATAGTTTATGATTGTTGTAATCCACCAATCTGTTGCTTGAAGCTCTTATTACCTGCTGTGCCAATAAATTCAACTGTCCAACAAAGGGAATATCTCTTTTTCCCCTTCTTGCAGAGCAAATCTGCTGAGCAAATCTGGTTCTGGCAGACCCAACATACTGTTTGTCAAAGCTGCTGTGAAAATACTAACAGAAGTATTAAAAATGATTTGAATATTTGCTCTGGTGAGGATTTGTTGGAACTTGTTAATCATATCTGTTCCAGGCTGATCAGCAGGCTTTCTGATGAGAAAGATGAACATCTCCTAATAAGATCATGAACTGTCTCAGATGTTTGTGTCGCATTTCAAATAGTCAGCAGAAGATTCTCAAGAATGAGCAGTGGAAATCAAATATTACATCCAATTCTCAAGACATATAATATGTACCTGTTATGTCAAAATGCTTTTATATCCTTCTTACAAATTAGAATAAATGTCGCACACTGATAAACAAGCCTCCGGTCAATAGGCGGCTAATCAACAGGATTCCTGTTAAAGCTAGTAGAAGTAGCTACACAGCACTGTTGTAAACAGAGCAGAAGAAAAAAAAACGTAGCGAAGGATACAGGCGCGGATGTTTTGAAATATATCTACCGTCACAGAGGCGAGATGGAGAAGTTTGACAGTGAAAAGAAAAACGGCAGCACAGGTCAGTAAAGCAAGTATGACGGAGTTTTATGGATAGGCTAAGAAATTTTTATTTTCAAATACAAGGACGCAGTCATAATACTACTAGAACCCAGTCTTATTTGCAGAAAAATTTAAATATTGGCAGAGTAAAGACGCAATATTGCCAGAAGAAAATCGTTAAATTAAAAAGATTCGATAGAGTGATATGTAACGTGACCCGCTCAGCAAGTCTGATTCTTTCTGTTAAATAAAAAGTTGTGTAAGCAATCGTTTCAAAGTCCTGGTGCTGAAAATTTGCTTCTGATGTGCTAAAACATTTAGTACTTACTCATTTGTTAAACCAGTACTAACTATAACCTTACAAGATCCTCAGTATTCCGCAATTTAGCTCAGTGTAGTGAAAAGTTATCATAAAATTACAACTTTATTCTTGTCCAACTTTACTCGTATTTAAAGCCCAAATCAAAAACTTAGAGCCTGGCCCTTACACTCCATCATAAGCAAGTAACTGTAGGTCGCAGAAAAAGGCCAGGAAATAGACGAAACCTATCTTTTTATTGTTAATGCAAAAATGTTAAGCACATTTCATCTTTTCTCATCTGACAAGCTGAAATATAAGCAGTATTGCTTCAAATTTTTCCACAATTTTAAAAATTATATACCTTGTGAAAAACTAAACTGAAGAAGCTGACAAGTAACCAATGCTTATAGTTGTAAAAAGTTTTACTATATTAAGTCTAAAAATGCAAATCTCAGTAAGTAATTTGCACTTTTTCTTTTTCAAACTGAGTAGTCTTGATTAAATGTTAGTGATTCACTCAATAAACTGATTTTGGAAATTATTTTGAGGCTTAGAACAATAAAACAGCGGTTTTGATAATAAGGTCATACAATGCTGGAGTTAGTTGTTTGTACAATAAATTATTAAATATGAACAGATCCGCAATAGTATTTAAATTCTGAGGAGGGAAGGGCACTGAGCGGGGGGGTCGCAAAAAAATGTCAGAAAATAATTGAGAAACACTGCATTACACTTTCACTAAAGTCAACACTAGAGCTCCCCCTAGAGAAAGGATTTGGTTTGTCCTTTCTTGGCTTTTAGGTGAAAACATTGTAGCACAGTCAGGGAAAAGGTCAACCTATTAGAGATTATTCTATGGGGTAAATAAAATAAAGTGCATTTCAATGACTAATGGTGCAAAAATAACGAAACTATCGCCTTCTTACAGATCCGACATAATACTGGACCAAACAGACAGCCACCTGTATGAAATTCAAACATCCATCCATCCATCCATTTTCATTACACCCTTGTCCCTTAGTGGGGTCGGGAGGGGTGCTGGTGCCTATCTCCAGCCATGTTCCGGGTGAAAGGCGGGGTACACCCTGGACAGGTCACCAGTCTGTCGCAGGGCAACACAGAGACAGACAGGACGAACAACCATGCACTCACACACTCACACCTAGGGACAATTTGGAGAGGCCAATCAACCTGACAGTCATGTTTTTGGACT
>CAEGAE010001639.1:0-53192 GCA_903067095.1 Girardinus metallicus
TGAAAACTGGACGTTATGCTGCTAACACTTAGCTTTCGTCAACAACTCAGGCGGAAGTGAGAGCGCAAATAAAGTCCCGGCCGGAACACGGTGCGCTAAATAATAACACTAAATATAACGAGGCTTCGAGGAAGATCAGTTTTCCTCAGGAATTTTAATAATCGAGGTACTCGAATCATTTCAGCCCTAATGCATATATCATAGTGCAAGAAACTGAGCCTCTGTAAAATAACTTTTTATTGACAAAATATTTTATATGTTATAGAAATTGCAACTTATCGATAGACATCTTTCTGCATAATCTTAATTTCAGGGCTTCACCCTAAAATCTGCCCCAATATTCTTAATTTTGGGCGACTGCCAAACAGACGGTACATGTGAAACCGATCTCCTCCACCAATTAACAATAGTCACCCCACTGTTGCCAAGTTAGTGACTTTCTCACTATATTTAGCAACTCTCAGCCAAAGAAAAAAAAATCATTATCAACAACATCAATTGCTTTTTAAATATGCAATTGGTGCACGTCTATTTAATCTACCTTGTGCAGGAACAACCGCAGAGCAGCAAAACTGTAAATCTCAATGAGAGGATGTATCTCAGTGATGACACACTCGGTCCCGTCCTGTCGTCCTTTTTGTCTCGTCTCATCCCGTCTCTCAGATCCCACCTCACGTTTTCATCTCATCCGTTGGCCTCTCTCCTCTCTGACAACCCGCTCTCCTCGGCGGCATTTGGCACCTTCGCTGTGATGGTTTCACGCCTCCTTTATCACCTCGGGGGGGCTTTTATATACATCTCTGATCAGAACAGAACATGACCACAAATATCGACAGAGACTCACTTCCTCTGCTCTCCATCCGATCTCGGCGTGTCAGACGTCTGATTCCCATTTCATCTTACGAAACAAAACACCAACAATATTTACATTTGCACATATAATGGTCCATGACCATTTGGTCTTGCGGTCGATTTTCTGCGTGTGTATTGGTGAGCCATGATGTATTTTTATTCTTCTCCGTAGTATTCATCATAGGGTTGATTGAAGTTGGTGGTCTGAGGGCGAGGGATGGTGTAATCCTTGTTGGGGTCGATCTCCTGAAAGACACAGTGATGCTCTGGGTAAGCGGTGTGTTCATTAAGTTTATTGCATTGCTGAGCTGCTGAGGTAGAAAGTCTCAGGGTGGAAATGTGGAGAATGTTGTTACCGTCATGGAGAAGCCTGACTCGTAGGGGGATCGCAGCGCTGGCTCAGCTCTCCTGCCTGAGGGCAGCGAGGAGACAAGATGCAGTTAGGGAAGAATCAGGTCAGCGTTTGCAGTTCATCATAAAGATACACAGTGCGACCTGAGCAGAATGATGGCACATTCACCGGCCCAGACTCAATCTTTGCTCTGTTTCTTGCCGCTTTTATCAGCAGAAAATTCTATTTCCTCAAGGAAAACGTTCCCCATAAACACTCACATACACTCAGATTTAGCGTCTCCCAGTACAAAATAGCTCTTTGGTTTTTCGTGGCAGATATTTTCGTATTTAATATGTCCTATATGTTATAAATCATAATCATGCCATAAATGCTACCACAGGTAGGGCTATTTGCATTCGCAGGAGGATGATAACCATTCACAGCAGCAACCCAGTGCAGAGAGAAGATTCTGCACTAGAATTTATTTATTTATCTATTTATTTTTCTTTTACCTTTTATTTTTTTTCTGTTTGGTTTTATTTTGATTTTCCTTTTTTTTTATTATTATTTTGTCTGGAAAGGAAAAGACTGAAAGCTGCTAATTTCCCCCCTGTATTGACCAGGTCTGGACCTAGATTCACCTTTTATTTACTTATTATTCACTTTTTATTTGATTAGTCAGAAGAGACTGTTTATTCGGACAGTCTCTTCTGTCCGTTTTGGAGCAACCTAACCAGAGTTTTGACAATTTGAGAGAGAATCTGTGGAAAGAGCTAAAGATTAAGGTGATGGCAATGAGGCTTTCTAAATTTCAAAACTATGAGCTCATCACCAGAGATAAATGATCAAAATACCAGTGGAAACATACAAAAAGCTGCGCAGCAAGAAGAAGGGGATGATTGATGTTATGCAAATAAAGATTTTTCCTCTTACTGTTAGAAAACACTTAGGTAAGCGGAGTAAAATATGTTAAATCAGGAGTATGAAACATATTGAGCTCGTACGGAAAAAATTGTGGAGTTTCTTAAAGAAAACAGTAAACATCTCCAATCTGCAGTTTATCATTCTGGTTGTAGAGAATGAATGGTCATAAGCCCATTGCTACGGATTTACATGGAGCCATATTTTAGCAGAGGCTCACCAGGGCGGTGTGCTTGGGCCCCCAAATATTTATATAATTAATGACCGTTGTTTTGCATTTTATACATTTCCCAAGGAAAAAAAAAGTATAATCGTAATTTGCTACTGTCATTAGACTAGACATTACTCAGTTGTTGTTTTTTTTTTACAAGATATTAGTATTATTTTAGCAAAACCCATGAAGTGTTTTGAACTTTTATTATGCATTTTTCATTCATTACAAAAGCTACTAGGGCTCGAGTTCAGTCACGTGATTCAGGTACGATTTGCAACATTTCAGCAATCGGTTTAACGGAGAAAAGAAACGTGTCGAATGTGCATCAGAAATTTTATTTACGACTTTTTTTTCTCGTAAATAAAAAAAAAAATCTCAGTTTGACCTTAATATTCTGCCGCATAAAAGTTTTTGATTTTGTTTTTTCTGAAAAACGACTGGAGCTGACAACCTAAACAACCAATCCATCAACACGGTTGAAGGCGTTTCCATAGTAACGATGAGCATGATGGGTATTTTTGACGGATCTTGTCCTGAATCTTTGTGACAGCGTGATGAGAAAAGGTTCGGTTCAGCGGCGTTAAGCAGAACCACAGCGACCTGTTAGCTTTTAATTAGCTCTTTTAATCCCTTGGATTTCTGCACAGTTGGCTAATATTTGACAGCAACTATTAGCAAATGATGATTTTTTTTTTAGGTGTTTCCCTGCTTCAGCACACCTGATATCACTTAATGGATGATTAACAGGCTTTTCTTGTTCTGCAGTCATCCGAACCTGGTGTGTTAAGGCAGCGAAACATCTGAAACATGAAGAGCAATGTTGCCTTGAGGACCAGGGTTGGGAAACACTGCGAATCTAACCTAAGCTAACGCTCATCCCCAACCATGTCAGATGCAACTTTTTTTTTTTTGTGGATTTCAGCAATTTGGCTCCCTCGCCACATGCAGTCATAGAGGAGCAACTAAACATTTGGATGAAGATATTTTGACAAATGTTGATCTTGTTTGTTCATCCAGACAGAACTTTTTTCTTATATAGTGTCCCATAATTACTGTCAGAAGTTTGGAGCGGGCGTGATTACTACACTGATGTACGTTACAGTGGTAGGAACTTGTGTAGGACCAGTGATTGGGCAGCATACAAACTGCAGTCTTGTCACTATTGTTAATTTTGTATAGTTGGCTATGTTAAATATAAAAATTGTCAGAAAACATCAGAAATATTCGTATTTGGTTTCAAACGTTAACGCTTTAACATTTTTCAAATAAAAACTTCTGGGATTTTGTAATTCAGCTCACACAACAAAATACAAGCAGGAAGTAGTTCCGTGCATTTTCTCTAACTTGGACTGTGGATTTGCTGCTACTTGAGACACCAAGACAGAAGAATATAAAATGTAAAACATTCTGTTGCTATGACATAAAAGTGTATATAATACCAATCATTCAAATTACAAGCAAACTATTTTATGGATTTTTTTCCTCCTTTCTCAAGTTGTTGAATCGCATGTTTGGAGCTTCGGCATTTGCTTCAGTTCAGTAAGTTTCTTTGATCGTTTTTGTGTAAAGTTCCTTTAAAAAGTATTTACACCCTTTAACTTTTCACCATTATACTTCAATTTAAATCTGCGCCCCTCATGTGCAACTTAATATTGGGATTTTATGTGATCAGTCCTTTCTCTGTTTGCACTAGTTGCACTGGATTTTATTTTGGGCATCACAGTAAAGTGGGCCAAACACAGAGCTCAGATTTTCAAACAATTTCAAAATTATGCTCCATTTCATACTCGCGTGATGATTTGTATTGTATCACACTGAAGTTGGTCATTGTAATGAGACAAAGTTTCAAGGCTGTGAATACTTCTGTATGTTCTAAAATATATATATTTTTAAATCATTAATATGCCAAAAAATTAGTAAATGGATATTATTCTTTAATCTCCTCTGTACTACAGCAAAAAATGTTAATATTATTGTGATTTTAGTTTGAGCCTTTAAGCTGTTTGATATTGTTTTATTGAATTAAGACACATTACTAACGATAGAGAAATATGTGAGTCTTATGGGGATTATTTTGAAATGGTGATTTACCTTATTACCAGTATTTAATAATTGGTCATTTAAAAAAAAAAACATAAACATGCTGCAATTTTAAGTTCAAATTTTTTCATCTCACTTGATTTACTTATAAACAAGTTCTAGGCCTACTGCTTTGGACTTTGTACAGCTGAGGTGAGTGAGCCCAGACTAAAGCTGCAGGATAACAAATGCAGTACGCATCCAAGTAGATTTAATAGATTTCCTAGTCTGTTAAATGTAAAGAGTTTTGTTTCCGCTACATCATTAACATAAATACTTGCTGCATAGAGTGAGAACAAAATACAGAACACAGTTGAGAATTACTCTAACCATGTCTCCATCTCACCTCTTTTGTTCTCGCCATCTGTCTCGAAGCTTCCGTTTTCCTTTCCTTCCTTCTGGCTTCCCAATCCGGGAATGTCAGCGCTGGGGCTGGTCCAGCCTACAAAGTTTAGAGGAACTTCCTGCGCTGTGGCCTCCCCCCTGCAGAACAAGGCGACCTGGGACAGGCCGTGCCCAATCACCAACACCCAGCCGTTTGCAACCAAGGCGATGCTCAGCACTGGGTCGTCCCAGACCGGCCGGCGGTCCACCTCGGGGTTTCCCCTAGTCAGCATGGCGATCCACACCACCCAGATGCAGGCCGAGACCAGCAGGGTGACGCAGAGCGTTGCGGCCTGAGCCCTCCACTGCTGGTTGGTGGGTCCTGTGTAGCTGTAGCTGTGCGTGAAGCAGGAGCGACACAGGATTTGCATGGACAGAATCAGACTGATCAGCAAGAGGCACAGCACGTAGATCTGCAGCATGGCAAACTCCTTCTGGCTGTAGTCGCAGGGTTTCTGGTCCCTCACCAGGACAATGATGAGCCACTCTGTGGAGATGATGACCTGCACGGCAAAGAGCCCCAAGGCCACGCCTGGTTCCCCCCAGCCTCGAGCGGCAGCGAAGCCCAGCATTGCGAGGCAGCGAGCCAGCAGGCAGGAGAAGGCCAGCGCGAAGAGCACCCCGAAGAGGAAGATCCTGGTGGGGCAGGTCTGGGGGGTGAGGCCGATGATGAAGGAGAAGGTGATGGCGAAGATGCCGGCTGTGGCCAGGAGGAACATGGACATGGAGAGTATTGAGCCCCCGACTGTGCCGTTGCGGCTGTGCCGAGAAGACGCACAGGTGCACAAGGTCCAGAGCAGCAGGCCCAGAAGGAGACCTATACTCAACAGGAAGCCTGCAGAGGCAAGTGTCTCCAGCACTATGCCCCATGCTGCCCGGCGGTCACACAGGTACCTGTACTCTGGATTCAGTCCGGTTCCACAACCTCGCACACCCGTCAGGTGGGAAATGTTTGAGGGAGTGGTTGTGGAGCTTATTGTGGTGTTGTTTTGGGACTGACATGCGAGAGGGGCATACACAAGGAAGACAAGGGGGAAGAGAGATGAAACAGCCATGATGGCTTTAGAAATCCACAGGAGGGCTCGGCCTTTCTTGATCAACTCTCTCTTGATGTGGCAGTTTGTTCCTGCAACAGAAAATCACATCAGCCCATGGAGTCCAATACCAAAGCATGACTTAGAGTCTGCAGCACAGCAGAGGTAAAAGAGGTTTCTCAGTGTAAGTGCAGGAACAGGGAGTGTGCGAACATGCCAGGACAAAACAGAGCAGTGAGTGAGCCCAGACTAAAGCTGCAGGATCACAAATGCAGTACGGAGCCAAGATTGAGACAGAAGTAAAAAATAAAGCCTCCAACAGATCCCAAAGGCACAGAACCCAAAAGATACTGTGTTTCAATAGCTAAAGATTCTGTTGCTTTAGCTGCAGTTACTTCTTTGTTTCACAAAAGTTATGTTCACACAGTGGACCACAATATTTGGTTTTCGAATCTGGAGAACTATGTCTGAATTTTGTCAGATTTTACATAACAGTGCGCCTCTGTGAGTGTCTCATCCTAGGTGCAATTTTTGGCCGGAGTGCCTCAAGGCTCTATTCTTGGGCCCATACCATTCTCCCGCTACATGCTTCCCCTCAGCTATATGTCACTGATATCGTCTTTCATAGCCACACAGAAAAAGTCTGATTTAATTATGTTGTAAAATCCCCATTTCATGCTTTCTCCTCTTGATTTAATCAAACGCTGGAAGCACTGAACGTCCACAGTGTCAGACAAATAAAACCTGACCTAATCATCTTTGGTCATAGTGGTACTTGCAGAAGGTCAACTTTGGAACTGGTACCTTTCATGAAATCAAAAATCTGGGTGTGATATTTAACACTGATTCTGAATTTTATAACTGAGCACATTCCGTGGTAGGAATTGGTTATTACAAACTGAAGATTTTATCCGCAGATCTTGCCTCTCATCTCATGCTCTTTTTCTCTTTTTAAGATCACCTGTTAAGATCTTATTGCTGACCTATCAAATTTGATTTGATCTGTCCCGCATGAGATTTATATTCTGTGCATGTCAGAATGGCGCTCAGAGATGAGCAGTCCTGATAGGTGAGTGCCACTTCCTTCAGCCTGTAAAGTGAAGCCTTTGTTTGCCTGCCAGAGATTCAGAAATGACCTTTATGCAGATTTAATCCAGCCCAAATCTTAAATTTTAGCTTGACACTTGTCCTGTTTCGGTCTTCTGATTGAATTCTGAGGAAACCCTGAGTTTTATAAAGTGATTAGTTGGGGTGTTATAGTTAAGCAGCTCAGAGTTTAAGCATGTGTTAGTGTGCATAAAAAAAATCCAACATGTTCACGGAGCGCGCCGCAATGGATCCGTGCTGTCATCTCTTTCAGGTCAAATTCTAAAGCTCTCCTGCAGGGTTTTTATTAAAATTGTTGGAAAAGATTCTTGCTTAAGTCCGGACAAATTTATAATAAAATATACTTACCCTTTTGAGCTCTTGCAATCTTTGGTGTAGAGTTTCCTCAGTGTGTAGCCATGCAGCTCTTATCTTGCCCTATGTGCTCCTATCTCTGCCAACTCCAAGTAAAACAAAGGTGGTGAGGTCATGCGTTCGAAGGGTGGATTGTTTTGCCTTCGCAGCAACAGAAAACAGAAACCTGCACCCAGATTGATTCCTTCCTCTCTGACCTGCCCCGCTCGGGTCCCACCCTCAGAGTCCAGGTGGGGCTCATACGCCTGGAAGCGGCAATGGCTGCAAGAGTCACACCTTCGTACATCCAAACCCCGTTTCCCATCAGAATTTGCATCCCATTTGCTGATGGCGCTGGCGCTCGATCCGGATTAACCAGAGAGTCTGGGGTTGAGTGTTGAAACACGGGCTCAGGAGGGGTGAAAATTACAGAGTCGTGAGGAACGACTTTAAGGTGAGTCCGACTGACTCACCCCAGCTGTCACCGGGATACAGCCGTTGCCTGAGCTACCGGTGAATCACGACAACAACATTAGAAATCAGTTCGTTAGCCTCGGGGAAAGTTACAGTAAGACTAGAGAATACCTTTAGACTTTTGTCTCTCATGAGTCCTTGCAAAACACTGCAGCTCATGCCTGTACAAGCACAGCGCTCGTTCGTTCAGGGCGTGTTAAACTCGGTCTGAAGTCACTCTTTAGCTCCAATGCCAGAAAAGCAGTTAGGTAAGCTGGGAAGCGTCTGCTGCTTGATGGAAATGTCAGTATCGGGACGTTCGGACGGTTAGCCGCGAACCCATGAATCCTTTACAAACTCTGCTGCCTTTAAATGCCGCAGCATAACCGAGTGGTGCCGCTGGCCATATCCACCTGCTCATGGCCACTGTAATTACTAGTTTCTGCAGGGCAACGTGCGCTCTAACAGGTTGTTATGATCAAAGACTGTCATTTTGTGCATTACAAAACCAGCCTGTTCAAGTGACTTCACTTGGTAGCAGCAGGAGGACGTGGTGAGATGGAGCTTATATTCTGTAAATGAGCTGTTTACAGATAACACTGCATGCTGCTCCAATTCTCTGAGTATCATTGAGCGTTATTTAAGCCTTCACAGATGTTTGTCATGCCCACTAAAGCATTTAAATGTTTCAGATCATCAAACAAATTTTAACATCAGAAAAAGATAACTCGAGGAATCAAAATGAATTGGGTCTATGTTTAAAGTTCTAAAACGAACCTCTGGTTGAGTCCCTTTTGAAAGCAACAGCAGAAATTAAGCATTACTGTACAAGTATCAATCGGTCTTTGTGGACAAATTTTGTCTCACTTTACTGTGCAGAGTTGTTTTCATTCATCCAGTCTGACCGAACTACAGCTGCAGTATGTAACTATTAGAGAATTTTTTTTTTTTACATATTTGTTGAAACGGTCACTGTTATGACATTGTTGTAAGAGACAACCAATCAGAGTCTGAGCGCACCTCAGTGCTGTCAGTCACACTCCGTGTGCTCTCTGCTGCGCTACAGCTAGCAGGGCCTATTGAGAATGCTAAGGCTCGTTGGCATGGCTACCAATGACGGCGGATAACCATTTTTCTGTGACGGTAAGTTGTTTCTCTGCCATTAGCACACTGAGCAGCAGGTACATTAGGTTGATTGACAGTGCCAAGACTCTTCTCCTGGCTTTGATTGGTTGTTTTTGGTTGGGAGTGGTGTATTTCTTCAGACTGCGTCTGCTGAATACTGCATCTTTAACCCCAGACTCATTAGATCATTTCAAAGTGTTTTGTTATTTTTGTTTGTTGGTTTGTTTTTGAGGTTGATGTGGTTTGGACCACTGGCTGTTCTCCAAAACCCAAGTGTTCATTGGCTTAAGGTCACAAATTGATGTCCTGACATTCTCCCATAGGATGACCCTGTGAAGAGCAGAAATCATAGCTCCATCAAATACTGCAAGTCTTCCATCACACTGCCATGTTTGGCTGTTGGCATGATTTTCTTTTCTGTGAAATGCTTTTAGTTCTTTGCCAAAAGACATATAGATCAATTTTTGTCTTTTCAGTGAACAGAATAGTTTCACAAAAGTCCAAAGGATAATTAAGATGTTTTTGCTGTTAAATGTGAAAAGAACCTTTGTTGGTTTTTAGTAAACATTAATTTAGATGGGTGGGCTTCTTCTGTGACTTCCTGGATGAGTGGTTGATGCAGTGTTGGAGTAATTTCTGTATTTTGATCACTCTTGAGAAGGTTCACCAATGTTCCATGGTTTCTCCATTTATCTGCTGTACAGTTTCCAGACTGACAGATTTCAATGACTGTTTTTGTCATCTCTTCTTGAATTTCTTTAGATCCGGGGAATATTTGATTCTTTTTAAGATGTCTGAATCTTTTTCATGTAATTAGACAGGTTTCCATTTTTCATTCTTATTTGTTTCTTGAGGTCTGCTAGAAATCATCTCTGAGTACTTCCAGTAAAATTTAACCTAACGAAAATGTGGTTAACCACAATTAAGTGATGATTTTACAAGTAGAGTTTCACACAAGGCTTGGTCAGTTCAGATGGCTTTTTTCCCTTAATAAAATAGTCATTTAAAGTCTGCTCTCTTAAAAGCCTTTCTTGCTCTTTTGCAGGGGAAATGACTCAGTCGTAACTATATTCCAAGAAAAATTAAACATTTTTCTTGGAATAATGCCACCAAACCAATGGAACGTCCGCCAACCTCAATACCCATGTTTTCAGTGTATTAGCTTTAGCAACAGCAGAGACCGACACAAATGCTGAAAATATACACTTTACTGGCAGCTATAAGTACACACCAGTTCACAGTACATTTTCTGAACACAGAAAAAAAAAAAACATACAGCTTCTGTCTTTATTTTATCTGAGAGGGAACTGGGTTCAGACAGCGACAGGAAGAAAGGGAGGTGGAGTTCATCCTCCATGATCGTGTGAAAGTGCGTTGTAGCTTTAGCCCTTCCAGCATGTTGCACGCTCTCCTTGGTGCTGAAGGAGAGCGTGCAAAATGGAGCAAAATAAACACACACACATACGCACACGCACACGCCTTCACACACCATACGACGCAAAAGAAAAGAGGAGGAAAGTACAAAAGGAAGGTAAAAAGGTTCACGCCGAGCAGACGTTATTTACATTTTAACAGACAGCTAGAAGCATTAAATACGGGCTAGTGTCGAGCTAGCGTTTGGCTTGCATCCGTTGCCGTGGGGACGGAGGGGCAGGGAGCGCGCGGGAAGGCCGAAGGAGGAGAGAAGAGAGGCGGAAGATTAAAACTGCTCTACGTGGCTGTTGGGACGGGAAAAGGTTCGTGGGGTTTTTTTTTCTCGTCTTCTCATTTCAAGTACATATACTGTAAACAGTATCATATATTATTAATAATATAAAAATTATAATATCCACTTAGTGGAATAAAGTATGAGGTAGTCAGACGAGAGGGCGTTAGGGGGTTGACCGGCAGCCTTATGGCGGCCTGCCGAGCCGAGACGGAGAGGCGGCCGGGTGGAGAGAGGCGGACGGAGGAGAGGTGCAGGAAGGCAGGAGGCTTAGATGATGCCATATTTGGCCAAGTCGCTGAGCTCCATGTCGCCGAAGGCTTCCCATGGGCACACCACTGTGATGTCGGTGCCGAGACCCTCCATGCCTGGGATGTCGTCGCCGAAGCTGCCGAAGGCGAGAAAGGTGAACCGTCACATTTGCTTTCTCGTGTCTTTTCCGATTTAAAAAAAAATATTCAAACAATTTTAAGAGATTTTTTTTTCTTTTCTTACCCCTTCTGGCCTGGTTTGGGAGCCTTGCTCTTGAATGTGCGAGTCTGCCTCTGCTTGAACTTGGGTGGGCCCTTCTTGGGAGTGGTGGGGCCCGCGGCGCCGCCGGGGGCCAGGGCGCTTCCTGCTGGTGGACTGGCGTTCATTTCTGAGGAAGAAAGGGGAGACATGTTAAGCCTCTGGCTTCTGCTGTCCCGGCTGTAATCCTGTTTCCATCAAACTCTTAATGCCAATCAGGGCAGATTTTACAGATTAGGCTAACCTGATGGATTAGCTCTAATCCAACTGCAATCCTAAAACCACTAATTGTCCTTCTCAGTGTGAAAACAAAAAGCAACCTTCATTCTTAACCTCAAACCTTCTTATTAGCTCTTTAAGCTCAACCTCCAACCTGCAGAACCCTAAACCCGTTTTGGTTTTCTAACTCTGGCATTCCTAAGACGTTTCATTATTTATCAAGTTTGATGCTTAGAACCTACAAAGAACCTCAGATATTTTCTAACCCCCTTTATCTGCCTGCTGAGACTTTAGGGAGTGAAAACACCCCCTGTTTCATTTTGTTATTTAACTCAAATCGGAGCACCACCTGCATCAGTAAATAGCGGTGGAGAATCTCCGTCAGAATACTGCAGAGATCTCGTTAAGGAGGCTCAGTGATGTGGGGACAAACCATCAGCCATCTGCTGCTTCTCAAGTCAATCTGCTTCACTTTTGAGCCTTTTAAAGTCCAAACGCTTCCAGCTTCCCTTTTCAGTTCTCTGGTAGTATAGTTTAAAACTTTTAAGATTTTTCAAGCAGCAAATGTCAAAAAAAAAAACGGAAACCCAGTCCTAGCTCCTTGGTTTAAAGTTTTGCCGTCGCCTTTTCCTCTCGACCTTTTTGATAATTTTGTGACATTTTTCTTTCCAGATCTACGTCAGTCGGGAAAACAAAGCTAGCATCAGTCCGGTCTGCTCCTCCTACCTGTTGTTGCAGGTGTCCCACGGAGCCTCTGGTCACCGCTTCTTCGTTTTTCTCCTCGACCTTGTTGAGACACATCGCCTGCTTTGTGCTTTTATACCTCCATCCCTAATCCCCACATCCTCTGCTTACCAGTCACATGGTCGCTGGTAGAGGTCAGCCAAATTTCTCGAGCAACCCAGCATCTTCTTCTACCCCCCTCCCTGCCCTTGTTTCCATGACTTCGCCCGGCCCGGCCCCTCCCTGACTTCCTGCCACGGCATGGAGAAGAAGTGCTGGCCGCTTGGAAAACAATGTCAGAGATCAACCTGGAAAGATTTTTATCCGGCTTACTCCTCTAAACCCCGGCACGCCTGCTTTTAGAGCTGCTGAGAGGAGACAATCTACCGCTCGCGTTCCTCGTCCATGTGAGCCGCTGCTCTCACATGTGAGGCGCTGGGCTGCGGGTTTTATTGTGGAACCCCAGGGAGAGAAAAGTACGATTAAAACCTGGGAATTTAAGCAAAATTCAGTAGGAATCTGAAAAAAAAAAAAAAAAAAATTGTTTTGAAACATTTAAATGTGATTGACATCAGTCAATCACATCAGTTATTGACTGATGTGATCCGATTCTGAGATTTAGATCTTGTTGGACATTTCTTGGTGTTTTACCAAAACCGATAAGTGCACCCCACATTAACCTACAGTGCCTTCCAGAAGTTTTCAGAACCTTGTTACTTTGCCACATGTTTGGCGTTTGACCGTAGCAGAATATGAGACCCAAATAGATCTGGTATTTTATCTACTTTATTTGTTAATTGCCACTTTCATTTTATTCTTTATTCTGTTTACTTGTTCTGATTTGGTCAAATTCAGTTGTTTTTTATGAGCTACATACATAAACTCACTTTGACAATGGGATATTTTTCACATTACAGTCAAAAACTTCAGTATTTTACCTGTATTATTGGAATTTTAAGTGACAAACCAACTCAAAGTGGTGCAAGAAAAATAATACGGGGTTTAGAAATGTAGATCTGAAAAGCGTGGTGTGCATTCGTAGTCTTTTTGGGTGCATCACTTAAAACTTTAGAGACGGGGATTGTTCTTTGTATAATAACCCAACCTTGGATGATTGCATGGACAGCGTATGTGCAAATCATTTGTATGTTCAATGTGAAAGCATAACAATCGACATCAGTAAAGGTGAAAACTTTAAATAATAATAAAAAAAAACTACTATATTTTTGGGACTGTAAGCCTCTACTTTTTTCCCCACTCTTTCAACCATGCGGCTTATAGCCCGGTGCGGCTTTTCTGTGGATCTGTCTTCAACCACCAGGGGGCGCTTTAGCAGTAAGTGAATCATTGGCAGTCAAAATTGGAAATCAAAGAAGAAAATACTGACTTTCATTTAGAACAAGCTCATGCTAGCAGCAGGCACGACGGAGAAAAGTTTTTTAAACTCATACCACCTCGTCATGGAAACAACAAGAAGAAGTTCATAAGATGCAGCTGTTAAGTTGAGGGTTGTCGATCTGGCAGTACAGGAGGGAAATGGCTTGGTGTCCTTAATAAATCCAGCTGCGTTTTTGTGGAAAACCGAGAGTGGCGGAGATATCAGCGGTTTATAGCCCAGTGCAGCTTATACATGTACGTTTCCAATTTAAAAAAAAAAACAACTTTGTAGATGCGGCTTATAGTACGGTGCGCTCTATAATCCAGAAAATACGGTACATGTAGACTGCAATATTTTCCCATGTTTATGGAAGCTTGCCCTAAACACATTGTATCATGTAGTTTAAAACCTGACTGGAGTTGAGGTTTAATATTTTGAGATGTCAAACTTCTTGCATTTATGCCTAGAAACTGAACCATCTTTGAATTTTGGTGCGTTAGCTCCTTTGTTGTCTGTTTGTGTGCGTACAGCTATGGGTTACAGGAACAAAAGTCAACCATTATGCAGATGACACGATTATTCATTTGTTTGTTAAACTTATAACTACAGAAGAGTTTAAAACTGACCTTAATGTTCAGTGGAAAAGAAACTGTCTGATTTTTCAAATTTTTTACAATTATGTGATAATCATAACCTTATTAATAAATGGTAAAACCACTGAAAGGATGCCATAAGTATTACAAGATACATCAATACAATACACACAGTAAGTTTTCATTTAGTTCCATTTAATCTAATTCAATTCTATGTATGAATACTACCTTGACTTTTTCAAAATGCATTTTTTTAAATGGGTAAAAAAAAATTAAAATTTAGAGGCAATTTCTGATTTTGTGCTGTTAAAACTCAACAGTTTGGTGTCAGTAGATTATGTCTTGGGTTTATTTACTCGCGATCCCAATGCTCCGTCAGGAAACCTTGAAATTTGAAACCTGGTCAAATATTCACATAACAGGATAGCTTGGATCAAAGAATCAATCAAGACTTTTACTCTGATGTTCAAAGATGGCCTCCTTAAGCTTTAGCAGCTTTACAAAGAAAAATGGGCAAACATCTCAGTCTCTAGATATGCAAAGCAGGTAAAGATAAACGCAGAAGACTTGACTGAGACTCAGAAGAGCTAAATTCAAACTCACAGCACACTTTCAGATTTCTTCTTGTGAAGAACGGGGAAATCTTGTGTAAATTTCCTTCTACAATTATCCATTGCTTTGTGTTACTTATTCACGCGTAATCTCAATAAATTACATTGAGATTGGAAGTTTTAACAACAACTGCTATGAAAACCGTTGTTGGCCTCTATTGCGTACAGACCGTTTTATAAAAATCTATGTGCTCTGACTGTTTACATAAACATGGATTCTGTAATGACGTGTCAGGGCTGATCTGCGTTCTGTAAACTGGAGCAGAATTGGGGTTAATCATATCCTGCACTGGTCTGGTGAGGTCTGACAGCATTGGTGCTGAACTCTGAAGGAGGACATGATCAGGGCTAAACCACTTTATCTCCATCTAGGCTGAACATGGAGGTGTTGCTCTCTCTTATAAAGACTGTATTGATTTACTTGTTTTTATAAACCATTAATATCTTGATAAAACCCTACGTGTCTTTGTGACTGATGATATTCTAACCCTAGTTTTTACACATTTACAACGAAACTTATGGAACCTTGTAAAGCACATGACAGACTTTTAAATTTGAGTCCATTTAGTCGTTCATTTACTACAATTACAGTTGTACTTCTGTTTCGTACCTACTGAGTAGTACAAGCATGTTTAGAAGCTGCTGTAAAGACACATGGCGTCATGTGGCCCGTTGTCTTCTAACAGGTCAGTGTGTCAACTTTAGCGACTCCTGCTGCAAACGTGTTAATACGTCTTCTACTAATTCGATTAAAGAAAGGAGACGGTATTAAAACGTTGAAGAGGAGCAACAATATTATGCACGTCTGGCACTCTGCACCCGGTGTGAGTTTTTGTCACATATTTGGCTTTGCGTGCCGTGTGATCCAACCTGTCAGATTTACATAAATGTGAGCTAAATATGGCATCTCATAATTTTCATGGATTTTGCCTCGACTAAAATGCCTGCCATGCACTGCAGGGGGGACTTTAAAGATGACGCATGAGTGGGATGTCATGAGACTTCATATCTGCGTGCTGATAGATACCCTTTGAAAAACAAATGTCACGATTTGAATAAACCAACGTATGTTGCTACAGGGTCTTATTTGTTTTAACACATTAGAAGGTTTAGCCCTGAAAATGACCAAAGTTGTTATAGCATTTAGTAAAAAAAAAATCACCTACCTTTCAAATAGAAATAAAATTCTTCCAAGTTTAATTAACGTTCCTACTTGTCAACATTTAACATGGCAGATTCCCATGATTACATTATTATTTTCTTTACAAATCAAATACAAATATATTGTGGTGGAGTAACAGCGACAACACAGGAGCTGGATTCGTTTACTGAACATCAGCTGAGAACAGAGTAAAGGTAAGCGCAAGAAACTTTATTATTCTACATAAATTTTTAAGTCAAAACATCCTGCAGTCTAAATGTGAGTGAAGCCCCCTAGTGGTCCGCTCCAGTATAAGGAAGTACAGTTGTGCTAGTGAAAAATGTACTGTACCTCTTCCCATATGTTAATATAGTTGTCTCTTTTTTTAAAAATTGTAGTTAGTTAATGTTGTATATTTTCACATGTTGTATTGGTTTTATATACGTTTTGTGTTTTAATTTTGTTTTTAATCTTTTGTGTTTTAATATGTTGCTCTGTTTTTCATTCGTCGTAGTGTTTTTAAATTTGTCGCTGTGTTTAGTGAGTTGTTGACATGGTTTGCACTTCAAGGCCACCATAGAAGTAAGGTAAATGTATCTGAAACACCCTAGACAGGTTATTTGGTCATTTTACCATTCAAAAGACAAAAAATCTATTCTGCCTAAAGAAAGTCAGTCCTAAAGATTCCTGTTTTAAAGAATTTATGGTTTATATATATATATATATATATATATAACATAAATTTTCCATTTTCCTAGAAATAGAAATTTTGACAAGAGATTTTGTTAAATTTTCTATTTGCATGCCATCCCATTAAAATCTCAATCAAGCACCAAA
The DNA here is from genome assembly GCA_903067095.1 of Girardinus metallicus. Classification (NCBI taxonomy): domain Eukaryota; kingdom Metazoa; phylum Chordata; class Actinopteri; order Cyprinodontiformes; family Poeciliidae; genus Girardinus; species Girardinus metallicus. Next base: position 16,554 of record CAEGAE010001639.1, read on the forward strand.
AATTACTATTATTACTGATATTGCTGCTAGTCGTTAACATAATTAAATGGGTCTTACAGCACTTCTTAAATGTAATGTCAGAATATGAATAATTGATATCATAAATAACATTTCATTAGTTAAAATGTACTTTTTAAGGTCCAAATTGATAAGAGATTACTTTGAAAAATACACTTAATATCTAAAATAAAACTTTTTGCTTCTGAAGATATCTAAACTTAGGAGGAATATATTTGTTGATGTTTGCAATTAAAAAGACAATGTTTGTGATAAAATAATGACCTAATTTTCTCATCATCCAAAATGATGACTATGGATAGTCCTGTTGAGAAATTAAACTGTCAAAGTTAAAAAGCAAGTTGTTTATTCCCTTAACATCACAATCAACTTGCAACTGTTGCAGCCTTGTATATTTATACCTATGCTTCTGTTTGTATAACCCAAAGCCTCCTCTAATATTAGTCATGTGGTCAACCACACGTGTCTTTGGGAACATGTCTGCTCTGAATGAGTGGAGGCAGAGAGCTCTGACTGTCTGGTTTGCTCAGTACGGAGTCAGATGTTGGTGAACCGGAGCGAAGTTGTACATTCTGCTCAAGGAGCGCAACCGCAGCCCACTTTCAAAATGCAATACTTTCCAAAGTCAGCAGAGACGTTTCTAAAGACAGCAGCACTCACCTCTGACCATGACATACAGCAGCAGAACTTATCACATGTTTCTCTTCAGTCACACGTCAACATAGTTGGTCTTACAAACGAGCTGGTTTTAAAATATCTTTGTTCTTTTTTTCTGCCAGGGATCAAGAAAAGATGCACTGTACCAAATTTAGCAGCTGGCTAATTTCCATCTGTGCTCTCAGGGTAGGTAGATTTAAATTATATACAAAAATACATATTCAAGTCAAAGAGACAAACAAATGAATGAACAGTTAAATACTCTGAGGAATGAGGTTGCTTCTCTGTTTTGGTCTGTTTTATTGATTGACCTGTGTGTAAGTCCACTATTACCCTGTAGGGTGTGGCTATTGGGTTAAATTATGTATTGGTACAAAAATACCAAAGTATGCATAATAATTTTGGTTCTTCAGTTTTACTTGATTTTCTGACAGTATTTGCACTGAGTGTAAAATGACCTTCAATAGATATCCTGTCCTGATTTAGTGCTGTTAAAGTATCCGAAGGTGCAATTGAAACTGAATGGCTTTTAAATGCTAATGACAGCAATATATCTGTAGCTGTGTTTTTATTACAAATGTAACTTTGTTGATATTCCGCTAATATCAAACAATTTCTCGATTGTGACCTTTCCATTAAATAAGAAACGCAATTAAAGTCACATGTGAATAAAAAATGTTCACCCGACACCAAACGCATTTTGATTGTCAGGCGCCGTCTGATTTACGCTCTATGTGGAGGCGTGTCGAGGGCGCCGTTTGGAGCGTTCGACGCGTTGAGCGCGTCCGTGTCCAATGTTCCACATAGACGTGCCTGATGCTCAAAACACGTTTGGCGTGAACGCACCAAAATGCGTAACGCGTAACGGGTTTGGTGTGAATGCGCCATTAAGCGTTAAGTGTTTTCTTAAGAGCTTAAGAAAACACGCTTAGTGGTGCCTTTTCAGGCAGTAAAAACACACGGTTGTGTTGTGAAAAGTATGTCCATTGCAGTTTTGCTAAATACTCTTATATAAATACAGATGAAAATCCTCTTGGGGCCAAAACGTTGTCAAAAAACATGAGGGTTTTTTTTTGGGGGGTTTTTTTCTTGAAATTGTGGTGTTTCCATTAAGCAAATTTTATGTGCAATTATACAGTAAGTGGAAATCCAGCTGGTGATTTAAAATCCTTTAAAACTACTATTTCCTGACAGATCTTCCCTAGAGTCCATCTGATGTTGGCCAAAGCTGTAAATGATCCTCTTCAGCTCAAGGTGTCCAGCATTTCACACTTGCTGCCAAAAAATGATCGAAGTAATGGCGGCTGTGTTCGCGTCTTCCACTTTAAATCTCTTTTAAATTCATCCAGCTACCTCTGTTTTTCCTTATTTGTCATAAAAACTGTCCATCTTGTCTTAGAGACAGTTTTAGTTAATTATCCCCTGACCTAAATCTTTGATTTTTTTGTTTTGCTTGTTTTACTAACTGTGGTGTTAAAATGTTACTTTTATCAAAAATTTTCTGACTTGATTAGATCTCAGAGTATAATTTATAATGTGATTTCTTATGAGTGTTAGATCATTTTAAACAATAGTTCAGTGATGCCACAAATTAAAAGACTTGTCAATCATTCATTCAATCTGGCATAAAGGCTTCAGCCAGAAACGGCAGCGGTTGTTAAACACTCGTTCTTTTTTTCCCATAATGTAATCAGAAAACCTTCTTCAACCTTCAGCAGTCTCTCTCATCTTCCAAGAACACTCACAGTCTTTCAGCAGCTCTGCTTCTCCCCCTTTAAATAGCTCCGGTAATTGGCGCTCACGGCATGCCGTTTTTCTGCAGCGCAGTTCCAGGCTGATCCTTGTTTTCAGGGTTATTTGAATGGAGCTCTTTGGAAAATGAGGGAATAGACATGTAAATGACCGAAATATAACGTGCACGCTGCCGCTTCACAAGTCTTTTATTCAAATGTTTCTATTCTCAAACTGGAATCAAATGATTCCCACTTGTGCAGCCTTTTCTATTAAACCTTCTCAGACTTTGTAATAATGTGTCTGATGAAGTAACAACATGACAGGTGCTTGATTTTAGCAAGTGTTTGTCACAAACTATTCACTCATTCATTTGGCGCTGGCACATACAAAGTTAAAAACCACAGAAACAGACATTTTCACCAGGATGGTCTGGCTGCTGATTTTGATGGAGTTATTGCTGAGTTGAGATTTCAGCTGTTTCAGTAGCGTCCTAGTGCGAGTAACAGAGGTGTGCATTACAGAAGCTTTTGTACTGATACAAAGTTAATACACGACCTGTGGCGCTTACACCGATACCGATACTTTTTCCATCAAACTTCTCACCTTTCGGTGATTTTGTGGTTTTCCTTTGAGTCATTTTGTTCAAATCTAAACTTTGTGCATCTACAAAATACTTTTAACATATTTACATGATTTCAGAGTAAAATATCTGTAATCTTTTTCACTTTGAGGAATTTTATCGACTTCACTGTGTTGCAGGAACTGAGAGCTGTGCTTTCATCGCTCAGAAGCCACAAGTCCATTTTGTACATTCCCTCTGGAAAGGTGTGTTTTGTCTACCAAATAAATCATGTCCTGTTTATAAAAATAGGTACGTTACTTCTGTGGCTTCGGACAGCATGACGTCATCCATCAATATAAGGCGGTGCGTTTCTATTTTAGAGAGGTGTGGCTCTAAGGCCTCTTTTTGTGTCAGAAACGTTTGTTTTAAAATGACTTACCTGATTTTAGAAAACACGATCAAGATGAGGACCTTTGCAATAGTTTGGATCATTCATCTTTTAAGTTCTACAAAGCAGTTTTAAGCGGTTTGACAGGTTGTTTAGTGTTGCTGCTGCACGAGTTTTAGATATTAAAACTTCCAGTTTTGTTTTTTTGCATAAGGCTGTTTACTTTCAGTTCAGTCTCTTCCTCTTTTAAAATAAAATACCAGAGCTCAGCTTGCAGAAATTTACTTAAAATATGCAAACACATCATGCATTTCCATTTTCTGTCTCCAATGCACATTTAATCTCTGGAGTGTAAAATCCCATCAGTTTTAGCCTTAATCTCTGACTCTCATGGCAAATGCAATCTGTGTCCTTAAATATAATGCACTTATATTATTTGTTTGCTTCTGTTCGAGTTTAAGAAATGCAAATCTGATCTTGCTTCTGATGACTTGTTTAAATCTTGAGTAGCATATCTCCACCTCTTCTGTTTATCCTGCCCCGCCTTCTCCAGGTGGGGCAGGGATGTGTTTTTCTTTCCTTTTTGAAAAAACGTATTCTCATATTCGCTCCGTCACTAAATGAATCATTTCTTCCTTCGACTGTTGGCAGGAAAAGTCTTTCTAAGTTTTGGCGCCCCTCCGCTGTTGCGGACAGTTTTCCTTCTTGTGTCCGTGTTACATAAGAGCTTAAGGAGTCGGTGTGCTGAACCAATTGCTCTCTGGAAAAGAATCCTCTAACGCTCAGATTGACCTGAATCTTATTGTACAGGCTTATGCTGTGTGGCGTCATTGGATCATTCTGAGCTCGGTTTCTGGAACTCTGTAAGTCTTTTGTTCCTCTTCCACAAAGCATTTATCTGTCTAAACGGATAGACAACCTAAAACGAATAGACTTTTATTTTCCGAAGTTTATCTGGTGCCTTGTACGTTTTTAAAGTTTTACCTCCACCCAAGTGGGGAAAAGGCTAATCCAACAGCGAAGCACGGTAGTGGCTGCATCAGCATTCTCCTAATTATTTTGACTAAAACTGATACAGAATGAACTAATGATTAAATTACTTAAATATAGACATAACAAATGCAGGCTATTATTTTTTCATGGAATACATTTACTGAATTACTCAACTGATTCACACCGAAAGAGTTAATTACTGATATATCAATATTTTCGATCAATTTCTCTAATTAGGTTCTTTTTTTAACGTTTCTTTCAGAAAAAAAAAATTAAACCAGACCAAATTATATCCGTAAAGTGAGGGTTCTTTAAAAGTTCCTAAAAGAGATTCATCAAAGATCTAAAATTGTCTTTTTTTAAATAGGTACTGTAACATTTTCGCCTCTAAATAGATCCTATCTAGCTACGCTGAGAGTAAAAATGGCTCTTTGGATTAAAGGTTGAAGACCCCATCCAATCTGACTGAGCTTGCGATATCTTGCAAACAAGAACCGACTGTAAATGTTCAAATCTACATGAGAAATAGGCTAGAAATCTGCAGCTGTAATTGCAGCAAAATTTGGTTTTATTGCGAGCTGACTAAGGCGATTCCAGATAAAGATTCCTTCCACACTTTTTAGTGTTTTTATAAAGTGTTTTGAAAAAAAAGAGCATGCCTCATTGTTCTCCTCTGCAATTATACTCATTTTGCTCTACCATATAAAACCCTAATAATATAGTCCAGGGTTTGTGTTGGTAACATAAGAAAATGTAAAAACCATTCAAAGGAATACTTTAGCAAGCTGTGCTACTCTTTGCTTTTGACAGGATTCATATTTTGGCAGACTTTCTACTAATCTCCTGCTCTCCTCCCAAACATCCAAGTTTCTAAAAAAAAAAAAAAAAAAAAAAAAGAGAGAGATTTATGTTGAATAAATTCATAATTTTTTCAGATCAGAGTCACAGCAAGGTCTGCTCTGCCATCAAATCCTGTTATTATTTTCCTGTCGGGCTGAGCGGCGAACGACTTGCTCTGCAGCAGGCGTGTGGGTGTGCAGTCATTTGTTTTCCATATTTCATTTAGGGGACGCAGTGAAAACACCATGCCAAGGGAAAGAAGGAAAAAAAAACATAAAAGAAACGGCAAGCAGGGAAGAACCGAGCAGCTCTGCAGCCATCATCAAACACAAAAGAATGAACAGAAAAATATTGTAAAGTTGGACCCTGATTTTGGTGTCATAGAAGGAAATGGAAAAAAAAAAAAAACATAGATGAAGATATGAGATCAAATTTACTGAATAATAAGGGAAAAAGCAGAAAAACAAACGTGTGATTTAAATTGCAGAATGATTGAGTAGATATTATATACACAGGTTATATATATTTATAGACAAGAACATATGTCAGTCAAAAAAACAGATATTATTCCACATATAAATTACTAATATTTTAAGATAAATTCAGAGTTGTTAAGCTTTTCCATCAAATCTGAGCTTGGCCTATCTTGATCTATCTTGCAGGATTCTGTGCTCCACTCTGCCCTCTTGTGGACACTCCCTCTTCCGTACTTATTGCCCTGCCTTCCTTTTTTCCAGCCGCCTTAGTTTTTTTAGTGACACAATATAATATGTCACATTTGTTAAGTTGTTTTTATTTCACATAAGACCAAAAGTGAAGTACCATGTACTGACATTTAAAATGAAAATTTTTTGCTTTATTTTCTAGCAATACATGAAAACAAATTACTTACTCTACGAGCATGAATCTTGAGATAACATGATTTTGGAGGATGGGTTGGACATACAATGTGGCAAGCAGCATTTGGAGCTGCAAAAAGGTGAAGAAGCAGAGACGAAAGTAGGTTGCAGTAGATATCAAACGGATAGGGATGAAGCGCAGACCTGGAGATGTAATCCGAGGCGTAAGTCTTATTAGGAGAGGACACTGGGCGGATTGTGATGTTTGCCTCTCAGGGGGTGAGACTAATTGGATGTCTCTAATTCAAAGAGATTGATGTTTACATGGCACAACTAACTGTGTGGGTAGAAGGTGGTGCATTTGGCCTCATAGTCCTGTAAAACAGCAGTCAGAGTTAATTATTTGAGACTAATGATGAACAGACTGAATGAGCAGCATCTGTGAACATCCGTCTTCTAGGGTCGCAACGAATTCTCATTTGGGTTTTGGTCCAGACTTTGACTGGGACACATTAGATGCTTTTATCCATTCTGTAAACTTTCTTATTGTTGATGTTCCAGTCATACATGTTGGTGTTGGGTTTACCTTCAGTTGCCTTGTCAAACACTGTGCCAAACGCCTGAACTACTGTCTCCTGTTCACTTAGCCTCCAGGGAAAAAAAACACGCCCAGGGCTTTGCGGACAACATAGACCGGAAAGTCCATGAAAATCCCAACTTTAAATAATATGGTCATACTTCCCTCCTTTATAATTTATTTTTGCTTGGCTCAGACTCTGTCTTGTCACTCACCATAGCTTTAGGTGCTAAAAATCTCTCCATCTTGTCTCTGGCATAGGCTTGGTGAAGACAGCTAAATGTTTGCAGTTACTTTTTCTGCTTCATTTTTCTCCTTGCTTTCTCTCAATACATTTCTTCTTGGCAGTCTTGCGTTAAGTCCAAATTTGTGGAGAACACAACTAATAGTTGTATTGTAGACAGAATCTCCCGCCTGAGCTTTGAATCTTTAAAACTCTTCCATGGACCTATTGGTTGATCAATTCTCCTCTCCTGTCATTGTATGTTTCCAGTTTTTCCAGCTCTCCATTTTCACTTGACAACGCTCTGGCAGGTGTGCAAACCTTACGATGCGGCTTTGATAACCTGATCTTGCATTAAGCGTCTCTAACTTTCTCCCTGACCTGTTCTGCTGTGCTCTTTGGTCCTTCCTTTAGTTCTCTGATGTTCTCTAACAAACATCTGAGGCCTGCACAACAAAGCTGTAATCACTTTATAACTTGTCAAGAGGTAAAACTTTTGCATAAAGACGTTCAACATCTCTGGAGAGGGACAGCATGTGCTTTGATCAGACAGTTACTCCCAGAGCATTAGAAACCTATCATCCTGTAAGCTAACCCAATGGTGCTGACAGATGGAGCCAGATGTGTGTTTATGGAACCCAACATATGGAGTTTTTCTACAGATTTTCTGCACCTTCCTTTAAATATACATCATACACATTTCCTCCCGCCCGCAGACATTGTAAATAATGCAGTTGTTGCCTGATGGGGAATAAAATGGAGGGATCCATCAAGGAAATCACGTTAATGATAGCCATGTTTTAATAAATTCAACATTCCTGTTTCCTTACTGTTAAAATCCTTAATGGCAGCAATCGGTTCAGCATGCTTGAGCGTGTGTGTCTCCCTCCACTTTCCCCCCTCTACCGCAAACCACATGCTCACATTTGGCTGCCATATAACTCCCCTTACTGCTAATGAATGAGATTAAAGAGTGTGTTTTGTTTTGCTATGGTGGTGTCTTCGGTTGTAGCCCATAAATTCCCAATCTGTTTTGTTCCATTATTCACCCCCACTACCCGATTCGCCTCCGGCTACCGGAATCCTCCATTTCCAGCTCGTAGTGCAGTAATGTGCTCATAAATACTTTAACAGAGTCCATAACATTGTGATGCAGGGAGGAAGGCTTTCTGGATGTTATTAAAACCTGAGCAGAGGGGGTTGAAGAAGCCACATTATGGATCCTGTAGGTTTTCCGCAGCTGTGAGATAATAAACTCGGGACACACTGGGCATTTTTAAACAGCAAGAGACAAACCCAGCAAGCACATCTTAATAATTTCTCCAAAACTCAATACAGACTCTAGAAGTGTCAGCATTTCACTTGGGAAAGTGAAAGAAAGCAACTAAAGTATGAATGCTCTATTAAGCTGCACAGTTTATGTAAATAATAGTAATAATCTATTATCTAAAGTATTCCTCACTTGTTACACACCCCAATTCACCATGTAGTCCTTGACATATTTGATAGTTGATTATGCTAATATAATGTCTGCCACGCTTTGCAGAGATAACAGCTTCGGTGCTTCTTGGGAGGCTTTCCACAAGGTTTAGGAATTGGTTAATAAAAACATTCTCAAGGTCAGACGCTGATGTTGGACAAGAAAGTCTGACTTGCAGGAACATGGAGACCAAGTCAACCCCTCGAACTGGATGTTTTTTCTTCTAAAAGTATTCCTGAGCCATTATTGCTTTGTGGCATCCCTGTGACAGACAGGCCTCCTTACTGGTCTGTAATAATCTATTATCTAAAGTATAATAGATTATTACAGTATAAGCTGTGCAATGCTGTGTATTGACAGCGTTGGAACCAGCATTAAATTCTTCAACAATTTTAGCTTCAGTGGCTCATTTGTTGGATCAGACCACCTACACTCCTTCACTATCCACATGCACTGTTAATTCAGCTTCTGTGCCTTTCTTAGACTTTATATGGGCAGTTGCCCAGGGATTCATTAGAAGGTGTTGTGCCTTGAATAAGTTTTCTACGCTTTCATGCATATTCGGCCCATGGGGAGCTGATGCCGCCTGCTTGGTACTGAGAGTAGGAGAATATTTTACATGCTTTATTAGATGCAATGTGACTGTGTGCAGGCCGGCAGACGGCGGAGGGCTTGTTCAGGTTGCCATTCATGTTAGGTCCTCTATTGTACACAGCTGAGTTTCCATTACAAATGTACACAAAACTTTTATTAATATTCTATTAATTTCACAATTGTGGTGTTTCCATTAATAAGAAATGCAATTAAAATCACACAAATAAGTTTGTTTGCAAGATAAGTCATTAAAAATCATGGCACTGAAGGATGTAAACACTTATATGAGATCTATTCGTATTTAATCCACGGCACTCATCATCAACCAATAGAGGAGACGTTTGGGGTGCTTCCCAGGCGTTCGAGCGACAAATCCTTTTATAGGTGGGAGCATGAGGGGGAAAGTGTAGTCTGCCATTTGACAGAAGAGCTATAGATGCAAAATGTTCAAACGACAAACTCAACTTTTGATGTCCTGTGATGCTGTGAGAGCTCTGGTGGAGTCAGCTACACATTGTCCAACGAGGTCAGTGCCAGCAAATAAGCGCATTGGTGCTTCATGCAAACCGGTGTGATGAAAAAAACCCCACCAATTTCAATAGGCTGAAAAACCACCTCAAGCTAACGCAAAAACTTTTAATCAAAAATTTAGTTATTTTTGAAATTACCTTATTTTAAGCTAATTTAATTTCGTAATTCCAATTTGCCCAATTTTATGGTCAACGGAAACGCAGCTAATGACCACTCCAGACTGCAAACAATGCGCTAACGTTTTAGAGATGCTTCGACTGTATACCGCGCTTGGATTCATAGAAGTGCCCGTGTTCCCTGCTTCCTCCTCAGCAACCTCGAAGACAAGATGTTCTAAAGCAGCCTATCAGATGGGGAAATACAATAAAACAGAGTCAGAGTGAATAATACATTAGATGCGAACTGGATTTATACGTTTTTACTGGAGCAACAAAGCAATTTCAGATTGTTCTGTCCATCAGGAGATATTTTTGGACCTGTGTGCCTGAGATGGCACAGCCACCTCTCTGCTGCAGCGTACTGCTCTCTCTGTCAGCCACGATGAACTTTAAAAGCTCCTCTGAGCCCAAATCCCCACTATAGGCAAGAGAAGGAGAGGTGGGAGATTCTCTTCAGTCCATCACCCACTCACACTGCAGCAAAAAGGAGGCTCATCACAGGAAAGATTGACTGCAGCACCATGAAAAATCAGAAAGAGAGAGAAGTGATAAGCCTGGGGTGGTGAGACAGAACAAAGAGAATAAAAAAAAGAGAGAGAGAGAGATTGCCACACTTAAAAAAAAACAAAGGAGAAATCTTGAGGTGATACTTAAAGAGGAGAGAACAGATGGAGTGTTTCTTTCCGCCCTTCCCCAGGTGCCTCCATCACGGCTAATATCTCATTACAAGTCTCAGCCGGCAGCTCTCAGGCAGTCAGGCAGAGGTCAGGAAAAGCTCCGGGGAGACGAGCTAGCAGCGAGACTCTCATTTAGCCCGACAGCGTGACAGTCCAGAGACGGGGGAAGACTTTGAAGTGCGGCCTCCGCGGAGGGTTTTGCTGAGATAAACACTCAGATAGCAACGTGTGAGAACGAACCCATCAGGAACCAAGATGTAGCAGGAGCAGAGGAAGCCCTAATAAAGATCCTGTGAGTCTCAAATAGTCTCTTACTGTAGTACCTTCAAACCAGAAGGTCAGCCCGTGTATAATAAATGGTTTTCTTCTGTTTCTACAGCGCTTGTGATGTAGTTAAGAGAGTCATTCGGATTCCTGACGTTTCCAGTCGCAATTACGGCTTCAGTCCAGCAGGGGGCATGTCAGGCTCGCAAAGTAGATCCTGTCCTTTCAGACGCAAAGTTTTCTGCTTTCTGCTTTTATTTTCATTTTTTTGTAACCCCTGCTAAAAGGGTTAAAGAGGACAGGCCTGGTGTGTCTAACCACAGCTCTACATTATACACACTTCTTACATACCAGAGTCTGCTATGAATAAAGTCAGTGGTTTTCCTTGCATAAACTACAGACGTGATATGCAGACGACAGAGGCTTTCCTGTCGTGATTTGGGCTCATAATGTATTTACCCAAAATGTCAATCATTTCACAGAAATGTGCTCTGTGGTAGCATTGCTTTCTACATTTAACCGTCATGTTGTCTGGTTACTTATCACCTACTTTACAAAAAAAAAAAAAAGAAATCTTAACCTGATGAGTAGTTTAATGAAGAAAACTTATTTTCTTTCCACTTCACACGTATCCACTTTGCCACATAGATTCCTAATAACACATGCAATGAAAGTTGTAGTTGTGACCCAGCAGCTTGTGCAACATTAATACAACATTGATAGCAATGTTTTATCTTATATGTTCCTGACTGACAAGTGAAGGAATGTGGGTCAGAAAGAGTCTGTAGGGCTGTCAGCAGCCTCTTCATCACTCGGTGCCCAGTGGATGAAAGCATGTCACAGGCCAGTTTGCTGTTACTGCGTTGTGTTTGTGCAAACATGTCATTATGCCAAGCGATTCTGACAGCCTCAGACAGCGAGAGGAAAAGACGGAGAGTCGGAGCGACGGCTGGCAAAGCAGACAGATGAAGTGAGTCGACCGAAGCAGTCCGATCCAGTTTATAGGGCCCCTTTAGAAGCACACAGCAAAGTTTATTGCATGACGGTACATGTTTTTTATTTGTTTTGGACAACTTGTTGTGCAATTGTGAAGTTTAAGTTTGGCCTGTTAAAAAGTGACATGTAATTTAAGACTCTGGAATTTGGGCTCCAAAGAAGTTGCAGGAAATCAAAGACGGTGGATATAAACCTGGTCTTACAGCGTTGCATTCATTTCAACTTCTAAAATCCTGAATGGTTCACTATGAAATTATGGTAGATATTTCTACAGTGAGAAAAGGGAGGTAAGATGCAGGGAGGTACAAATGGAAAAAAGAATTAGGACACAAGCAAAGAAGAGGGTGAGGACAAAGGAAGGAAGGACGAAAAGGAAGCAGGTAAGTTTCGCTGAATGAAGGAGCAACGGTATAACAAATGAAAGGAAAGAAGCAAGAACTCAAGGAAGTGAAGGATCGAAGGCCACAAGGGTGGAGAGAAGGGACACCTCTCAGGAAAGAGAAGGTGGCAGGACATAAGTAAAAAGGAAGGCAGTAGAAACTGACAAGAAAACACAAGGAAGAAGGGAAGATAGAGCATAAGTACATAAGTTAGGACACTAAGATGGAGAGATGCAAGAAAAGGTAATAAGGATGGAAGGACAGAGACAAGGAAGGGATGAAAGGAAATACACAAAGTAAAAAGGAAGGTCACCAAAAAGGGAAAATAAGACAGAAGAAAGACTAGCAGGAGAAAAGGTAGGGCAAAAGGAATGACTGGCAGAATGAAATAAGGTAGGAACTTATGACGACGATAATCAGGAAAGACAAAGGAAAATACACGAAATTATAGAAGGAAGGACACAATGGAGAAAAGAACATATAGAAAAAATGGCAGGACACGGCAGACATGTCAAAATAAAATCTGGAAATAGACTTTTCTGGAGTTATTAGGGTGTAATTTAAAAAATACAGAAAATCGAGGGATAAAGTGGAAGATGGGGAAAAACTACCAATCAAGCTTTTTAATGGTAGAAGGCAAAAAAAAAACAAAAAAAAAACAGGGAAAAACACAAGGGGAAGTTGTATAAACAATTCTGATGCCCAGATGTGGAGCATGTTGTTGCACTCAAATGTTTTTGTTGCCAGGCACGGTAACATTTTCACCACATACTTTTCCTTTTATTCGGCTTTTCATAAACACATGCAGTGTCTGGGATTACTTATGTTGCCAGCTTTCGATGATTATCTGATTCATTGGATTTTTGTAAGAGTGCAAGTAAAACTCCTTGGAGGCCTGTTTGTTGTATCTGGCATGAGAGGAGCAGGAGGGCGGGGGTGACTTAAGCAAACGGCACATGAAATTAAAAAAATGGTTGATGTTCCCTTTAGAAATTAAAGGTGATAGCTTTTCAGCAACAAAAACATAAACATCGTAAGTACAGATGCAGTGGGATCCACATGAGAATCCCGACAAAACCCTCCGTTTGGCTGTGTTAATACAACATAAACACTTGAGCTTTGCCTGTTTAAAATAACTGAATTAGCAACACTAAGCACCTCTTCAATCAAATCCTTGACATTTTTAGATGATATCAAGACCTCTGCTGTTAAATTTAGATTTCCGAGACATGGAAAACCTACCATAGCGGCTCGTTAGGGAGATTACAAGAGATGGAGCGAAAGAAGTGAAATGACACAAGTCATTTAAAAGTGTTCATGGAGTTCTCGCTTCTATCTTAATTACCACTTAGCTTGACAGTTTAAAGATTCATCAGTGAGATTATAAGTAAACAAGAGTTATTTTGGAGCAGCGAATGGTACCAAATCTTTGCAGCATCACCGCAAGAGACAAATTTTGTTAGCCCCACCTGGAAAGTGTTTCATTAATGACCATTTGCTTTCAGTATAAGTACATACAGGTAGAGTGGAGGCTTGACACCCAAATGGGTTTGGGAAAAATACTCCTCGTAAATAGGGAATTTTATGCCTGATTCGGTAAACTACAGGGCCTTGCAAATGTTTTCATACCTTGAACCCTTGTCTGTATTCAACTAAAAGCTATGTTTATCAAATTTAAAAACATTTTACAGATGACAATCACAGAAGGGTGCTCAGTGAGTCAGTACTTTGTGGAACCCCCTTTTGCTGCATTGTCAGCTTCAAGTCTTTCGGTGTATCTCTAGTTTAGCACAAGCAGTGGCGTTGTTCTTAAACCTCAAACCTACCCTCAAGATTTCTGTTGGCCAGTGGTGCCAACCACTGGCCAACAGAAAGTCGGTCCTCGAGGGCCGGCATCCTGCATGTTTTAGTTCTCTCCCTGGTTTAACACACCTGGATCAAATCACTAGGCCTTCATTTGAAGCCCTAAGAAGAGGAGGTTGTTACTGCCACCAGGGAGAGAACTTAAGCACGAGGACCGACTTTGGGCACCACTGCTGTAGGCTCTCCCTGGTTTTCTTTCAAAATTAACTCTAATCATCATCACAGCTTCCATACCACTGCTGATGATTGTGCCACCACTGCTTTTCTACCCAGATATTGGGATGTCCAGGGCTGGTTTTAATGTCAGAAATCTATCCTGGTTTCATCTTACAAAGAGTTCCACATGTTTGTGGTTTTGTCTCTATTTGATTCTTATTAATTAGATCACTTCTAAGGGCCAGTGGTTACACTGAACTTTTAGGGGTATAAAAAATATCAAACAACATAGCTAGACATATTTTGTGCAGGGTACTGTGCGAACATGACCTATTATGGGCTTTTCAGACCAAACCCAAGGCAAGAGTTTTTCGCATTGTATCTTGGAATCCCACAGGGCAGCATTTGTCTCTAGTCCTGTTTGTTGTCTTCATGGACAGGAGCTCAAGATGCAGTAATGGAGACAAGCGAGTCTGGTTTGGGACCATCAAGCTTTTACCTTTGAATTTTAAAAATGATGTGGTCATGTTGGTGTCTGCAGTGGATGACCTCGGACTGGTCCGCATAGAGGATTAAGCTGATCTCTAGAAGATCAGCTTAATCCTTCTAGAGATCAGTGATCATTGTTTGCTTCAAGTGGAGGATTTCAGTGTCTTCGCATATTGTTGGCAAGTGATGGCAGAACAAAGGAGGAGATGGATGGTTGTATTGGGACCTTGTCTGCACTTGTGTAGATTATCTTCCACTTTGTCATGTTGAGGAAAGACCTGGGCCAAAAGCAAATCTCTTTATGCAACAGTCCACCTCCCGTCTGATACTCACCTATGGCCATGAGATAGGGATCATGACTGGGTGGAGGGGTGTCTTTGTTACCCTCTTGGCACCTAGTACCCCCAAGCAGCCAAACCTTGACTGAGATGAAAGCAATGGGTGGACATACCGTTTTCCTTTCTCTTCAAAGCTATGCAGTACTTTGTATATGTCTGTCTCGTAAAATGCCAAAGTTTGTGGTTGCCATGTGACAAAGTCCAAGAAAGAAATTAAGAGTGGGAAAACTTTTGCATGACACTATATTAAAAAACAACAACACGAGAGGTCCGTGAGCCCAGCAGTGCTTTGCTACATCCATAAATCTGTATCGAGTTTTGTCAACATTCACATGACAAAACTCACAACCACAAGATGACAGCTGCATCTAAGAAGGTTGACTGAGTAATGTCTGTTCATCTCCTCTGGCCCAATCCCACAGCATCCCTCAGACAGGGCAGAGCAGCGCGGTTACATCACTTAGTGTTTTCACGGCCTCTGAGTCACACATGTTTCCCTTGTGTCGTGTCAATCACAGCAAAGATAGTTAAAACATAAGGCTTAAAAATAGCAAAAAAAGTTATTAATGGAGAACATGTTGAGTTTTTTTTTTGGACAGTTGTTTTCAAATTGGTGTTTGTCAGTCTGTGCTGTGTCCACTCAGACCGACACAGGCGCAAAGCAATCTGAGGTACACACGGTCGCCCACTGCGGGGAACGCAAGCCTGCCCAAACAGTTCTGAAAAGGTGTTTTTGCAGACATTACATGGATAGTTTACACATTTGTGGTAATAGCCTCATAATGAAGTCAAAAGTCACTCTTTCATATTTTTTTTCCAGGCAGTTTTTCCTGCTTCCAAAGGCTCATTCTTTCCTTTTACACGCCTTCTTCCATCTCTTTTCCAGTACTTCATGAACAGACATGTCTGTCATTATCACATGTGACAGAGTTTGTAAATTTCCTCCACATGGCCGCGGCGTGTGTTTACCTCTCGCTGCATACCGATCTGGTTCTGATAGCTTCTGGTCGCTCCTACTTTGAGGACGTGCCGTACAGGAGCGTTATTAAAGGCAGCCGGCTTGTGTTGTCCCGCCCGGCTGACTCTCATCCTGTTTACCACATCCTCTCCGTTCTTCATTTATCTTCCATCTCTGCCCTGGGCACGGTTGATTGAGGAGGTGACACGACTCCGGGTGCACAAGAAGGAGTTTGAGAAAGCAGAAATACTGGAATAATTTGAAGGGAAATGAAAAGAACTCCGTCTCATAGCTGTGGAGGAATGTGTTTGGAGGATCCTGAGGGGATATGAGTACAAAAGCACTATTGTGCTCCGATTTTTCATGCAATCACCTGTGTTTCGCTTAGTTTGCCGTCATCTAACCCCAAATCTCAAAACTAAACTCCTCATTAGCTCTGCAAATAGCCTGAAATTTTCACAATTACACCTCTCATTCAGTTTATTTCCTTGTTCTGTTTTGGGACAATTTTGTGAAATAATGAATTTTTAACTCATATGTTCCACAGTTACACCCCACAATGATCCATCCAATACACATGGATGGAAAAACTTTCTCTGTGTACTATCTGCCCCTTCCTTTATTTTCATAATTTTATTTTTTTTACCTCTCTTGTCCCGTTTTTATCAGATAGTGAGAGTTTATCTTCTTCTTGCAGACTGTCTCGGTGTTTATCTTTCTGTCTGGATTTTTTGGTTTCCTGGCACAGGAGTCACCTATTCAGTTTGTTTGCTCTTGGCGAGGGTCGGGCCTCACATAACTATTCACAGAGTTCTGTGACTGAGGCAGCCATGATGTGGTATTACATAACTCAGATGTGCTCCACAGAGATGTTGTCTTGTCTACCATCGCATTATAGTTAGCGTGCTGAAGGTTTGCAGATAAAGATCAGGCCCGGTGGGTTAAATCTTGCAATCGGAAGGTCGTTGGTTTGATTCCAGCTTCTACTTGTCAGGTTGCTTTTCCTCTGGGTGAGGCACTTAACCCCAAGTTGAGTATAAATGTTTGTGATTGGGTAATTTTGACAGATTATAATTCACACTCTTGACTGGTACACATGGGCAAACATTATAGACTTTACGCACAGACTACATCGCAGAGGCAACTAAAATCAATCAATAAAATATCATCTCATGGACTCTGAACTAAATGCGTCTTTCTGACAGGGAGCTGACAGCGTGTTGAAGAGTTATGGACCGGACGCTTTGGAGCGACTGGTTCAGAAGCGCATTCTAAACCTTTGGTTGAAATGGCGCATTTAATTCCAGTCTCCATTGTAGACCAGAGAAGACTAAACAGAATGCAATGTTGTGTTAATCCATTTATAGTCTAAACAGAGGAACCGGCAGTTTGTCTTGAGGAAATAAATAATGGTGCAGAAGTTAATTAGACCGTAACATGCGCAGTGCGCTGCACAACCAATGCGGATGCGGCTCTGCCGTTGCGAAGATTTAACAAATCTGCAGTTTTAACAAATGGTCCTGGAAGATATTGCCCTCTCACAGTCTTAGCATGATGCCTAGGAGGAACGCGGCAGATGTAACATCTGTCCATTCCAGAGAAGCAAAATCACACAAAACAAATCCTTGTAAAAACTCACAGCCGCACCACAAATAGGATTCAATTGATAAGTTTGGATCTGACAGATCCAACCGACTTATGAATTAGCGCAGATTTCTCTGCAGATGCGACCAGCAGGAATTTATGAGGCTGTACGTTCAGACCGCAGCTGGTGAAATACTTGTAATTTAAGTGGAGTCATTTAATTTCATTTAATATAAGTTATTGAAGTAAACCACAGTCAGTGGTTTTTGTCACTGGTGAGAAAAATTTTGACGTGTTCATCTGCTTTATGTATGGGATCTGGATTCACGGTTCAATGGGTGAATATTAACTAAACCGCATAAAAAATGCGGCTGAATAACCCATGTCAATATGGTTATGATTTGACGGGGAAAAATAGTACATGACGGATTTTTTAAAATGCTCTCAGTCAAAATGACATACAGCAAAAAAAGAATCTAGCACGACCTCTGGGTTTAAGGCCCTTTGAGTGGTCACTAGAAAAGTGCAACAAAAATGCAACTTATTTACCATAAGTCTTGTTTTTTCTTAATGGTGCAGTATTAGGTATTTTCCTGGCACATTTGAATATTGTAGAATGTTGTATGTTGCTGTAATGTAGGTCTGAATTCCTTTATGGATTTATGTGAAGATCTGAAAATATTAGAGACTGCTTGTTTTGCTGAGTGTGTCTAATGGTCTAAAGTCTGGGTATTTCAGTCCCCAGAAAATGTGAGTGCTATCAAAAATAAGCCTAGCAAAGTGATTCTGACTGGTTTTTGCCTTTTGAAATAGCAGTAATTTGTTGGAAAAGTCTCTTTTCCCACATATTGGTGCTTCTGACCTCAGAAGATCCACAAACACTGAAGTGTCCTTTTATGGTCTTTTTCTTAGCTTATGTTGACTGATAGGAACTTTTTCACTATGAAATATCCAAGGACCCAAAGAGATACCACAAACCCTTGCAGTCACACCTAATTAACCAAATATGCATACTTTTGGATTATAGCTGGAAGCCAGAGTACTTTAAAAAAGGCCACACATGCTTGGGGGGGACATGCAAAACCTCAACTGAGATCTGAACTGTCAAACTTTTCCTTTGAGGCAACTCTGCTAACCATTGGAACCAAAGTACAGGCATATTTATTTCATATTATAGAGATGTGTGGTCACAGGAAAACAATACTGTTGATTAGTAAATTATGGGTGTGGGCTACTCAAAAGTTTCACAAAAGATGAACATTGGGACTCCACTCCCTCATTATAGGTTTGTGAAAGAACAACTTTAAATGAGATGTGACAAGTTCCTACAGTACAATAACTTGTTCAACTTTTAGGCGTAATACAAAAATAAAAAGTGCATAGAAATTAATTTGTAACATTTTTTTCATTTTGTCCCGCTTGTTATTTCTAGGTATTTATGGCGGTGTCCACAGTTTAGGAAAGTTTCTGAGTCCTGCAACTTTTAGATGTGTTTCTTGTCTTACACACTTGAATAAAATGATTAAACTGCTTTACTGGCATGCAGTCAAGCCCCACACAGCTCTGCTAATGAGCTTATACTGGAGCCAGGTGTTGTGGAGCAGAGACACATCTAAAAGTTGCAGAACACCGGCCCTTGAGGACTGGAGTTGGAGATCATTAGTCTAAAAGGCCGATTCTCCATCTTCTCAAAATTCAGCCGTAAAATCCAGTGGGCTAACCTTATATATAGCTTCTCAGTATGATGCAGTAATTACACACTACACTCCCCTCCCCCTGGCTCGCTTCATAAAATTTTAGCTTGTATTTGAGTTGTGATGCTCAGCATAAAGCTGAGAATGGTTATCACATCCCTCCATCCGCCCCTTGTCTTTCGTTCATCTGAGATTGACTCATGGGGGGAATAGTTCCAGAAGGGTGTACAGCCCAATCATGTCCCCTAAGTTATCCACAGACTAGAGGACAGTCCATCGTCTATGGTAATCTGGGTCTCCTCTTAATGAGATATGCCCAGAAAACCCTGAACCATTAATCTTCAATTGTTTGATCGGTCCATCTAGTGTGTTACAGCAGTTGGAGAAGACTCTTCACCTAAAATTGACCCTAGTTATCAAGCAGTACATTAAGCTCAGTTCATTGTTCAAATTAGTTTGCTGGGTTTTCTTAGAAACTTTTTAGATTCACTTCTCCTTAATGAGCATGAAGCAATGCTGGACAATCACTTTGTTGTGTCTTTGAATTCACAGCAATGCCTCAAACCGAGCATGCATGTAGCGACAGTTTAACAGGAAAAAATCTCTGGCAGAACCAGAACCTGCTTCAGTACGAACGACCATCCACCACAACCTACTGGGAATTTGAGAAGACAAATGAAAAAGAAACCGAAGAACTGATAGAGGTCTTTCTATGTTAATTAAAACAAAAGGTTAATAGCAAGAGAGGACAAAATGTAATTGTTGGCAGTATTATCTCAGCCAGTTCCCTCCTCCAACCAGGTACCACAGCCAACAGAATGCTATACCAGAGGTAGCTTCAATGGAGAAAACAAAAAGCATAAAGTTAACAATTAAGATAATATAAAAGTTAGAGTAGTAGAAAAATAAAGTGAGGGAAATTGGTCAGGTTGTCCTCCAGCAGCCCAAGTCTATACCAGCATAACTATAGATATAGCTCAAGATCACATAAATCCTTCATATGAGGTATGAGAAAGTGCAGAAGTAGGGAATTTCCCTGGGTCTACTCACCAGTGCCCTTGTGCTATTCTTGCTAAGTGATAAATGAGTCTGATAGCTTAGCCCACATATAATTGACACATTAGGTGCACAGATGATAGTATAGACGACTTCTGGGTCATGATCCAACAATCTATTTCTGGCTCCATTCTTCCACATTCGTGACAAAACGCTGCAGTACTTGAAACTCGGTGTTGTTCCATGTCACTGGATCCTGTAAAGTCAGGTATTGGCATGCCCGGGCTCGCCTTTGACTTGGACTTCTGAGGATTTTTTTTGGCTTGGACATTGTGATGCCTCAAGAGCCAAAACTTCACTCCATGAGCCCACCCCCCTGGCCTTGCTCCAGGAAACTGACTCAGTTCTCCTTAATCTTGGGGGAGATTCGACTGTTTCTATGGTTTTCCTTCATCAAGATTCTTGAATTCAAGCGTAGGGTTACACGGAGACAGATGTACATGGAGACAAACCCTGAAGGGAAAAGCAGAAAGATTCTTGAACTGCAACCTGTATAGCATCTATGATCACAGAGATACTCAACTTTCTGCAGAGGGGAAGGTGATACAATTAGGATTCAATAATGGCTAAGTAAATATCAGCATCAACTAATGTTCATCAGTAGACTATTAGCTACCAGTGGTCTCAGGCACATTTCAGTCAAACCAAGGACACATACTGTGTCCACAATGGTGGATGTTTTTTTCTTCATGGTGGCAAACAGGAGTGAATATTATCATGTGGCTGCTACGAAGCAGGTTAGATGGCCCTCTGCCATCCTTCACTCACCGTCCCCTTTATTCCCCTTCATCTCTGTTTATCCCCAACTTGTTTTTCTCAATTTCTCCTGGCTGCTCCATCAGTTAAAGCAATGTGCTGTCCTGCTGGTTGCCGGGCGTGGGAGTTAGAGAGACGTGAGCTAATACTCCGGTCTGATTAAATTTGGAAAAGAGGGGTGATAGTATGAGAGGGAAGGAGGACGAGAAGGCGGTTGAGGGGAGGGAGCCCATAGGTAGAAAATGAAAGGGTGGGTGGGATGTGATGAGTATAAAGGCTTTGCTGTAGGGAATTAGGAAATATTTCACAGGAGTAAATACTGGGCAATATTTCCAAAACTTCTCCCTTCATCCAGATCACACAGTAAGTACTTTATTGCATCGTGTTTACTGCCAAGCCTTTATTTCTCCTTTGCTTGACTAAAAGCAAGCAAAGGGGAATCTGATATCCTCTTTGTAAAGGATTTTTTGCTAATCTTTTTAAAATAACGCTAAGTAATCTTTGCAGCTTAGTCTTCTTGTTTTAATTAATAGAATCATTAGAAGTTGCTTCACGCTGACTTTTTGTATGAACTAGCACCACATCATTGCCTTATTCCAGTGAGATGAGCACAACAGGCAAGAACGCTGGAAACCTTCCCCGAGCATCAGAACAGCATAAAACTTTGTGAACACACACACACACAGAGAGAGAGAGAGACGTGACTCTGTATCTCCATTTGTTGAAGACTTCTCTTTAGCTCTGGGCCTGCTCTCTGTACCTACCGCGTGTGAGTTTTGAACCGAAAATGCCTTGGGCGCAGATGCTGTGTGTACAGTTGCGTACAGTCTGCTTGTCTGTGTGCAGACCGATGGCTTTGATGTGTGAGTTCATGCATAATGAAAGCAGCTATTGATGGCAAGAGAAGCCTGGCTGCAGAGACAGAATTCCTTCCAAATCACACAAGCAGAAGAACCTTGTCAGCAGTCTGGACATGCAAACACAGTTCATGTGTGGCTTTCTGCACATTCATGTGTTCAGCCACCTGGTGTAAGTATTTATACAGGTGTTGAATGCTTTATGCTGAATCACTCATTCCTGGGATTGTCTATTTGCATGTAGACATCTTCTCTGTGGGTGTCCGTGTGTGCAGTGAGCTATAAAGAAGAGTTTATGGTTACACTCTGCTGAGCAAAATGAGTTTGGATTCGAGGAGTTGGCTGCTGCCCAGCTCTCCTTAGCCACAACTATTCTCTGAAGGCTCTTTCCTTCAAACTGGAGCTAAAACACATTTCTGGGATCGGTCTTGTGTTTAGTTCACACTTTCTCTTCAGGCCAAATACAAGTACACAGTCTTGTGTTGCCTTTATTCAAACATTCCACACCAATATGTCTCAATTTGTGGTCCTAAAAATAAATAAGTTTGGCATAAGGGCTGCCTGTTGGTAGAATATCAATCCATCCATTGTCTACACCTGCTTACCTCTGCAGGGTCGCACGGTGGTTTGGTGCTTATCTCCAGTGGTCATTGGGTGAGACGTGGTGTACACCTGGGACAGAATGCTAGTAGAACAAGTTAACTATAATGATGCGGACCATGAGGAACCAAGGTGAAGTGCTGCTGGCTACTGATGTTGCCGTCAGTCGACCTTCAAAGTTGGAATTTGGATCTAGGAATGAGATCAGACCCAACCTACCAATTTTCCAGTATCAAGTTCAAGCAGCAGATGAATCTAGTCATTGATATCCTCAGTGATCATTCTAACTGCAGCTACTAATTCAAGCTAATTGTCATGCATGTTTTGTCCTTTGAACTTGTAACATGTTCTAAAGGACGCGATATATGGCTCCTGCTTATTGGCGGTTCAGTATTCACGATATCACCTATTTTGGAGATTTTTCTGTAGAATGTGACTAAATTGTTTACAAAAATTTCACCCATTTGTGGATTTTTTTTTGTAGAAAGATATTCAAAAGAATATGGAGGTTCGAAAGCTAAAATACTTAATTGAAATGCTACTTGGCACATTATTGGCTGACTCTTGGAAAGCAGCCAATCCAGGAGTGGCATTGACTTTTGCCACTGATTGGAGCAGAGATAAGGAAGACTGTGGATATTGGATTCAGTGGTAATGCCAAGAGTGTCTCCACTGTATATTAATACATATTAAGGTAAATTTTGTGTTTTAACTATTAAAATATGTAAGTATTTGCAGATTTCAGCCATTTGTGGGTGGTTGTGGTCCCTATCCACTGTGTGTTCAAGGGTCCACAACAAACCTATTTGTGAAATATTTAATTTGTTATAAATCATCGGGTGTGTAAATGATCTGTTTTTACATTTTATATGTACAAGATGAAAATTTAGGTCATTGCTGGACGGAAACCTCAAGGGGCTACAATGTAAACAGTTCAACCCTTTACACCTCCGAGTAAAATTCGACATTCACTGCTTGCTACCAAGCTAAACCAGGACGAAACTTCACTGTGATGACGTGGGCGGGGAACTAGCTCACCTGCAGGTGGGCAGCTGAGTCAAAAACAAGATGTATCAAAATGAGGTTAGTGAGGAGAAGGACAAATAATTTTTCATTTCCTATGACCGATGAGGCGACAGTCGCTTGCCCTCCTCCAGTTGAGCGACCGGCGAAGTTCGTGCGTGTGACATTTCGAGCTCGGAGACGTGCACACGCAGGCCCGCGACGCGACACAAGGAAATTGAACAGTGTTCATCTTTTGTTGTTGCCAATGTTATCGCACTTTCTGTGCTGGGTTCAACACGAATGGCAGAAGACTATCGCGTTTCATCGTCGTTCGTTGCTTCCAGTGTGTTGAGCCCATTACTGTCACAACCTGTTCATGGTCTACCCCAACTCTCATCTGTTGACCACTGGAAATAGGCACCAGTTCACTTGTGACTCTACAAGGACCATTTAGTAACGATAATGAATTGAACTTTTAAAAGAATTTCAGTACTACTATTATAAGTACGCTTGAGTAGGATGTAAACCATCATATTTTTTCCTTTCTGTGTCTTAAGTCTTTTGTCACCCATCTGTCTTAGTAAGACAAAACCCATTTTTTCCAGGGTCTCTCTTGCTTTCTGACACGACCTCTCTCCTGTGTCAGCAGTAAAGAAGGTCCAACACCCCCAAGATGAGGAGCCTCCTTCAGTTCTTGGCCCTCTGCGCTGTGGTCTCCCTCTGTGTCTGCTATGGTATACAATGCCCCCAACGTCCAAACAGTGCATAGGCTCAATGCGTAAACTTCCTCAATTTATGTTCAGCACTCATAATTAACCAACTTCATGTTTTTCCCTTAGATTCTAATGAAAGCAATGAATCCCATGAAGGTGATTAAGTGTTAAAAAATCTCAGTGCCTGGAAAAACATGCATGCGTTTCTAACCCAGACTGTACTAAAGCTGATTTCCTTCAACTAATCACAGTGGTGGTTCTTGCATGAATGGTGCTCTGGGCGAGCTCCACCTCCCAGACAAATAAAATGCAAGACAGGATCTACATCCTCGTGCAGTCCCACGCAAATCATGTAAAGCAGAAAAAAAAAATGTTTTTGTGGGGCAATTATTGCTGTGCCCCCAAAAAGGAAGCAACTTTTTATTGTTTCCATTATAGTTACCAAAGCATATCCCAATAAAACCAAGTCCATTTCGTCCACCCCAAATTGCTTGTGCTCTTTCCTTTCTTGGCAGCTACCCAAATGGCCCATTTCAAAAACCGCCACTGCCCATCGAAAACCTTTTCAGCTTACATGACTTATGTGTTTGTAGCAGGACTGCTGTTTAGGGAAGTTTTGTTTTTCCAGATTTATTTGTGCCTCCAAATCGAGCCAACTCCTTCATCCAGGGGAACAGACGTACCACACCCAGTGCAAACCGCTACAACCAGTACTTCTCGAGGTAAAGCACAGCCATGCGAACACACCTTGTAAAATCAACTTTATCTTGGATAGATTAAAATGCAACCATATTATGGCTAAATGAATGGAGTAATGCTTCTCTTCCAAATCCCCCCGAAACAGGAAGTCTCCAGCAGAGATCCGTGCAGAGACCTGTGAGGACTACTCGCCCTGCCGCTTCTATGCCTACCGCTTCGGGGTCCAACACGCCTACCAGAGATACTTCGGAGGCCGAAATCCTCCACAGCAGCAGCGCTACAGACCGACGGGGACTCGTCGGTTCTAAAACTTGAGTGTTAGGGCAACACCCTCGTTACCACCTGTTCCTTCACTCCACATCTGTTAAAGTTTTGTATAATTTATATATTTTTCTCAGTTTTGCCAGGAGAAAGAAACCTGGATAATACAGGAGTCCAGTGTGGCCTGAATCCTATTCTTGTGCTTACAGATATTAACATCTGATTCTGCGTGTAATCTTATTTTAATGTCTTATTTCTGAGCTGGACATGCCAGAATGAAATGTCTGTTATATTATCCATCTATCTAGCCCAGCCCTACTGTTGTCTTTTTTTTTTTTTTTTTTTTTGAAAGAAACAAAAATAAAACTTATTTCTTGAACCCCGTGTTGGAAACTATTATTAGGAAGAGAGTAGGGCTGATGGAATAAGCAAAGTAAGCTACCGCTTAAAGCCAGCAGGGGGCCCCAAAGACCTTCTAACGCTGCATTCGTCTCTGACTGATTTTAAAATCAATTAAAATAATGATTATTTTAAACAGTTTGTTTTGAAACATTAATATTTGATGAGAAACAAACATAACTTGATATTCATTGAAAGCCCATCTTTTCAAAGTAAAACCTGATCTTCTGAAAATTATAGCAAGAATCAGTTTCCTATATCCAGATTTTTCTGGAAATCCTAAATTCTGGCTTTGTTTTGAAGACAATAACAGCCTGGCAGTATGTGGTTCTGAGTCCATAGTCAAATCCATGCGTCTCGTATGCTCTGTAGTTTTCAACGTCATTGTATCTGGCCTTATATTCTTTGGACTATAAGGCAGGATTTCTCTCGTTTCTGCATTGAGCTGGAGGAAATTCTAATCCATTAATTTATTGACAGAGACTGAAAGGGTCTGTGGTCATTTGGGGACGTGGGAATGTTTGCGTGGCATCAGGACTCACAGGTTGTAATATTTTTTCAACTGAGGGTGAAGCAAGTAGACATTAAATAAAAGTGGCTCAAGAATAGAGCCTTGAGGTACCCCACATGTAGCCCTCTATAGGCATTTCCATTTCTTAGAACAGTATTCTTGAGAATATATTCTACGATCTACAAAATAAACTCTGCAAATTGGTTAATTTTCCACAAATAATTTGGAGTCACAGAAAAAGTCACACAATCTAAACTACGGATAAATGGGGGTCCACTCTATTCTACCTTGTTCTGTTACACCTACACCTCCCCATGTTTGCTAATCTTATTCTTTCACGGAGCACAGAAGTGAAAACAATGTGGAAAACCTTCAGTTATTCACAGTAGCGTGCGCTTTCTATTGCTTCACCTTTAAAATGGCATTTTAAAGGTAAAAATTAGAGCTTTGGTGAAACAAGTAAAGTACATTTAAAAAATACTCTAATCCTCCTTTATAACACGACAGTAATCCAAGCTGGTTATAATCCTAGGCTTTAATTTACTGAGGTGTGTAGGAGTAAATGTTGCTAATAAAGACCCTCAATCAGAATCCAGCAGAGAAGCAAAAACAAGAATAACAAATAGAAAAACCTCAATATATTAAAGAAGTCAGGACAATTAAAGTTTTAGGTCACTATTTAGGAAAACTGCAGACTTGTTTCAGGGTTAATGAACAGAAACACAAAACAATCCAAGCATTGTTGATTCCATTATTAACATTTGTTTGCATTTTCTAGTGGAATCTCTATAACTGAGAGCAGATCAATGCGTCTGTCTTCCCTGCTGCATGCTGGGAAGACATTCTGGGTTTGTGGGAGACACAAACCCAGAAAGGCAGTTTCACTGGATGTTTTGTGGTCATGTGGCCACAAATAGGCACAATGGAAGTTGTTCGGAGGTCAGATCCCCAAAGCAAACACAGACAGGAAAATTACACCCCTCGCTGTCTGTCAGAACTCAATAACCCAAAGGTTCACTAAACAAAGACGGAGGAACGAAACAAATTAAGAAGGCTAATCTAAGGCATTTTCATAGTTAAAACTTTCAAAGAAATATTGTTCTCGTACAAGCTTGCAGTTTTAATAACAACATTCATAACGCAGCCAGTTTTAGAGTTTTCAAAACATGCTTCAGTTTCAGCTTGGTATAAATATCTTTTCCAAATTCGTCCCTCCTATAACTCCTCAAACGAAAAGGCTCCGGCTTATAAAGGTTGTCTTCTCTTTGTGGCGAGTCTCTGCGGTTTGCAATAAAACCGAGAGCCCTCAGATTAAAACCGTGTCACATCATTAGAGATGGCAGGTTTCTTATTCAGATTGTAATGCCTGGTTCTTGCTGCCATCTGGCCCGACTGGCCCGAGCCTAAAAAGCCTGCGGCCGCTGGACGGCTCTGGCCTGCCCAGGGTGCCAGCCGCCACAGATGTTTTAAAAAGTAAAATGTGATGGATCCTTGCCGCTCAGTCCGAACTCCTGACAGCAGTGCTGTGGTGTCTGCAGTGTGGTTTCAGCTTCTGTCTCGTTCGCACACAGTAAAGCTGTCGCTATGAAATTGAGAAAAAGAATAATATGAACTGGTCTGATTTCTCCAGCTGCATCTGCCATACAGGTGACATAACGCAGATGGTTGGGTAACACTTGATTTGACAGGGTGTGAATAAGGATGAGGGGCCGTTTAGGACAAAAACTATGTTTTGTCTCTCACACACCACTAAAGACTCACGCACACACACACAGACACACACAAAATATTAAAATTGCACATATATACTATTAAAATATCACACACCTTATTTTAATAGTGTATATGTGCAATTTTAGTATTTTGTGTGTGTGTGGGGGGGTGCGGGTGTGTGTGTGTGACATTTTAATAGTGGCAGTCAGACCAGCCAGCCAGCCATGATAATAAAAGTTAAAGATTTTCATAGTGGAAATGAGGTGACCATGAAACACAAGAACAGAGGATCTGATAGAGCAGCGCTCCGTAAGTGGCTCTTTGGACCTTCTACCATAGTCTGCAATGACGCAGTCCTTATTTTGGGCCAAATCCAAAATAAGGACTGGACATCCCTACACCTCATGGACTGAGGGCCCTGACAAATGTGGACGTCTCAAGTCACTCACAGTTTGGCCAAATGCGGGTCAGATGCCCACCATGTCATTTTCTAGGGCCAAAATGGACGACGAGTCCTCTGCCACTTAGAAATCAATGTGTTGTCTGGAAGGCACATGAAGTCATACAGTCTTTTCCATTCTACCACAGCAGACATAAACAAGTGGAAAAAGCACTTTGCATCTGTTGTAACGTACAGTGGAGGATCCGTGATGCTGTGGGTCTTAGTTTCTTCCAAAGGCACAAGGAACCTGACAGTGAGTGCCATTATGGCTATTTGAAATACCAGGACACGTTAAATAAAAGCCTAGACTCTCATAGTTAACTGTTAAAAATAAAGTAACTTTACAAAGTATGGCGGAGGAAATGTGACGCTGCTGGAACATTTCAAATCGCTCACATATTTACCCCAAGATTCCCAAAGATTGTTGGAAACCCTGCACCTGCTCTTGGTGTGAAGAGTTTAGTCATTGTTTGTAACAGCTTTGTTTTCTTGGGTTTCCTTGAACCTGTTTTTATTTGAGGTGAGCCTGAAAGGCACAGCTTGAACCCCATTTATCTTCTGGCCTGTGCTGCACTAGTATTTGCCGTTTGCCACATGATGGCAACATAAAAATCTGTCCTTTTTGTTTCTTCTTCTGGAAAAGCTGCACATCTTTTCCATCGGTGTGGGTGTGTGTGATACACGTTTCCCCAGCCAATCACGACGAGGGACACATCTATAAACTGACTTTAAGTATAAGGATTTTTGGGAAGAGAAAGAACAGACGGACGGACGGACAGACGGGAGAAGCTGACTTAGACCTGAAACTGCAGATAGAAGGAAAGAAGCTGAAGATGAAAACGTTCATCGTTCTGGTTCTCTGCTCCCTGGCAGTCTATGTGGCTTCAGGTAAGTTTATATAATAAGAAACATGACTCATCACTAAAGCATATCTCTAATTGTTGTTTCTTCTTCTTCTTGTTCTTCTTCTTCTTCTCCTCCTTCTTCTTCTTCTGTTTACAGATGCTGCCCCTGACCCCCAGCCTGCTGCAGACGCCCCGGCTCTGGAGGAAGGTATGAAATCTGATACAGTTATAATCCACGTCAAATAATCAAAACATTCAACATTTACCACTACTTGTCATTTTATTGATTTATTAATAGGGGGATATATTTAGAGAGCAGCAAAACCGAGCTTTCTAAGATAAAAAGTTTATAGTTGAGCCTAAAAGCCTGCACTGCAAAAAACAAACAAGCAAAAAAAAAAAAAGTCTTACCAAGTATTTTTGTCTAGTTTCTAGTGCAAGTAACGTGGAAAAAATGTCTTTTTATAAGTGAAGTAATCTGCCAGTGGATCAATATTAAGGAACTAAATATTTAACTACTTGCCTTATATCGTGCTGAAAAGTTTCTTGTAAGTTAGTTTTGTTTTATGTCAAGTTTACTGAGATAGTTGCCCTAGAAACCAAACTGAAATACTTGGTAAGACTTTGTATCCAGAGTAACTACATCAAATTCAGACACGTTAGGATATTTACATGCAGCATCTCAATCGACACAAAAACAATGAGTTCGTTCATTATGTGCTTATTCTGTTGCTGTCTGCATGTTGAAATTTTATCTCGTTAAGACAAAACAGATTTTACTTGAATATAAGAATATGAAACAAAAGTAATTAGAAGTGCCTCCTCAGTTTGGGCAGGTTGAGATTTGATTGGTCAGCCTGAACATAAGAGGTGCAACAGATCTAAACTCGATGCTTTTCCTTCTGGTAAACATGTTTTTGTTTTATCAACTTGCTTTTCACAGCCCTGGAATTTTTCTCCATCTACATTCAGGCTACAACCTCAAACTGTTTTAGTTGTATTCTATTTATTTCAATGGGATTTTGATCATTCTTGTTTCTAAAGTTGCCCAAACTGAATCAAACCGGAGCTGTAAATGTCGGTTTTCGAGTTTTACTTCAAAGATTATCAGCTAGATTTATGTCTGGAGTTTGACTAGGCCAATTTAGCACCAAAATATGTTGTGCTTGTTGTGTCTTCTATGCAAAAAGTGTCTGTCTTCTTTAATAGGGCTTTGTGGATTTGTCATAAACACTATTAGTTGGGTCAGTAGATTGCACACTTACACATTTTTATTTGGAAATTTGTAACATAAAAATAAAAACGGCACGTTCACCTTCCTGTTCATAATCGTGTTCCGTTTTGTGTTGATCCTTCATGTGAAATCCCAATAAAATACGCTGAAGGTTGTGGTTGCAATGTGACATAATCTGGAGAACCTCAAGGAATGTGAATCCTCTTTTGGAACCCACAGCGCTGTCCTTCACACTGCACTAACGCAGCAAAACGTTAAACGTGTGTCCTGCAGGATTGTTTGTGGAGAAGGACGAGGCCTCCGCCGTGGTGAGGCAGAAGAGAGCTGCTGGAGAGCTGTCCCTGGCTCAGCTGGAGAGGTATTTCTGCTCTGCTGTCTCATCGCTCTGTCTTTTTCACGTCTATAGATTCCAGTCAGCTTGCTTTCAGAGGCTGACTCTCTGGCTTCTCTCCCGTTCTCTGCAGCCTGAAGGAAGTGTGTGAGGCCAACATGGCTTGTGAACACATGATGGACACCAACGGGATCATCGCCGCCTACACTGCCTACTACGGACCGATCCCCTATTAGAAGCAACAATCTGACTGCTCAGCAAAACGGGCCACATCTCATGTTTAAGCTGTTTCTTTTTTGTTTTTGTTTTTCTTGTGGGTGGACTTAATGGTGCTAAATGTGTGATAATGGAATAAGCTTGCAAAGATTGAGTTGCTTTCTGCCTGTAGATTAGTGTAATAAAATAAAAAAAGATTCTTTAAACTGAACTGGTTTGAGTTGTTTTATGGAAGTCCATCAAACTCGTTTTACACATTTTGGCCACTAGGTGTCCCCACTGTTCAAGAGATCTGTCCATCCATCCTTTTGCCAGAGGCGGGGATTAGTGCCAACATTCGGTTAGAACATTTAATCGCAATAATCACTCGCTAGAGCTTTATTTAATCACAATAAAGGCAATCATAGTGATTTTGTAATCTTGAAATGTGAAAATGCACATACTCAAAAAGTGCTTAAGAAAATGTTTTATTGTCTCAAACCAAACATTTGAGTTTTCCAGCTGTTCATATTCAAGATGGCTTAAAAGAACTTGTTTTGCTTCAGAAACAATTTAGAAACCATAAACTGTTTGTGCTCCAGAGGAAGGATAATTCATCGTCGTAATTAGTAGACTACATACTAGTTTTATTTCATCCAAGCGTCCATCGCGGTGCTTCTTAAAGCCACTCTGAGTTGTTGAACGCAGTGCAAGACCGTGCAACGCGCTGCTTTGAAACAGGTAAGCCTCTGCAGGTGAGAGGCTTTTCGGTCAAAATAGGTAACATGATTAGTCTGCCTTAGGTGCAGATTAATGCAGATAATGCAAAGGTTTTAAATTAATCGCATGCATTAATGGGTCAAAGGTGACAGCCCTTACTGGAATGTTTCCTATAAAAGTCTGAGTGTGCAATTAGCCTACGAGTTCTTTAAATCTAGGCATTTATTTTAAACCATTTTACTAAAACTAAAGAAAAAAAAAGGTTGGTAAATGCAAAAGCAATCCACAATACCACACTGAGATCCAGTACAGCATTCAGGACATACTGGGACAGTATAATGGGCCCCAGATGTATTTAGGTGTATTTCAGTGACTGTCTTTCGTTGACTCCTTCAGGCCTGGCAGACACTTTAGCATGCGATGACATTATATTCCATGATTGCCTCTTTATGAGGAACTCTTTTAAATCACATGAAAAGATCATCCAAACATTCTCATGTTTTGTTGCTTTTGTTACGGCACAGATTCACTGTGATTGTTCTGAGAAGCTTCTGCTCTTTTCCATCCGGTGTTTCCTTCAGTTTTCAACAAGGTCTAGTACTGGCGATGGGAGAGTTCAGCTACGGCGCAAAGCCTTCTCCACCGCACCCCAAAGATTTTCAGTCGGGTTAAGGTCTCTGTGGTGGCCAAGCCACACGCGGAAAAAACTACAATTTCACAATTTGGCTGGTATGACACGCATTAGAGATGAGGGGTGGGTGCTTCATCCTCCTCTCTAAACCTGGACTTGTCAGATCACATGATCTTCTTCCGTTGCTCCAGAGTTCAGTCTTTATGGTCCCTTGAAAATTGTAGTCCTTTTCTCCAGTTAGCCTCACTGGTTATAGTGGTTTCAGTCCCAGTCACTCGAGTTCCCTTCACAATGTACACGTGGAAATGCTCTTGCTTTCACCAAACATTTTAGTGATTGCTGATCCAACCCCATATCTTCCTCAAAGTCGATGGATAACTTGTTGCCACACACAGTACTTATCTAAAAGGTGCTTAGTTAAAATTAGGTGGAGTTAGGCCTGATTTTAACTAAGCACCTGGGTTCAGGCACCTTTTAGATAAGTACTGTGTGGCAACAAGTACTTACCTAAAGTACTTATCTATCTATCAATCTTTCTTAATGTGCATGAACAAATCTGTTTGAGTAGGGCACCAAAAACTGGTTTGGTGCCTTGATTCTCCAAATTTGCTCAACATACTCTCAACCCACAGCTCTTACAGCTTGATGCTGTAGATAAGAAACAGTAACAAAAAAATGACAGATGTCCAACAGCTTTGTTGCTCATTAGAATTGCCTGGCAAAAACCTGTTGGTCAATGTTGTTTGAGAACAATGGAACCGCAGGGGTTTTACGGTTTCCACAGAACGAGAGATTATTAATCCCAAAAGTCTGGCACGCGAAGCAGTTGTTGAAAGATGCTGCCAGACAGGTTTGTCATAAACTCAGCGGAATCTTCCAGGTCCTTTGAGATGCAGCAGAAGCTGGCAGCTGCCAATGTCTTGTTTTTCTTTTGGAGTGGCAGAAGGGAAGCAAACGGATTCAGTTTTAGAAACATCATGAAAAGGAGCAGAAACTGACGAGTCAGAGTGAGAAGCTCTCATCTCTTTTAGCTCATTCCACACATGGAGTTAGTCACTCTGTGTTGCTTTCACACATTTAAGCAACTAAAAATCAGAAGCATGCGAACAGTCAGTCTTAGTTTGTCCGCTGTACTTTTTCACGTAACCGGTTCCTCTTTACAAATTTGTGCAAGTTATGCAGTGATTGTTGTTATGGATCTACAGTGACTGCCTTACTGTGCATGCAAAGAAACTAAAAGATGTTTCTGTGACAACAAACAGGATGACAACAAACTTTATTGACTTTGCTGTTGTGGCAGCTGGATGATCGACACAGATACCAGAAACATGAGTTTGACAGATTAACTACTTCCTGGTTGGCAAGTGGGGCATTTTATATAAGACTGAAATTTAGCTCAATAACTGGTTTCCTTCGGTTTGCCAGTAACAAACGTCTTTTAGAAAATACAAGTGATGTTTAAAGTTTAACCTTTCAAGGGATTTCAAAATAACATTGTAACACTCGTGGCTCGACAAAGTTAACATGAAATACATAAATGAACATTGTCTCCCGATGGACCAAAATGCTTAGAAGCCTTTTTACATTGAATTTGGAGCAGGTTCAGTTGGGACTCATCATCTCTACATTAAAACAAAATTATTTCTTATAAAGTGTAACTTTGTAGTAGTGTTAAGAATATTTTACAGCTATTCAGTTGAAATTTGATACTGAACTGGCTAGTAATTGACTGGATGTAGCCTGTTTGTCATGTAAAGTGTCTATACAGCTTACCTTCTTTCATTTTTTAAGGAATTTATGCTATTGTTTTTCTCATTAGACACAATGACTCATCTTCATTTGTCCATGCATCACACACCCACAGGTAAAAGCAACGTTTTATAGATTCAGTCTTCAGAAGGCATTTGAAAGGTCAAATGCATGACCTTCGACCTTCACATCTACTTTTCACAGTCTGTGTTGTGAAATCATCAGTGTCTCACTTGTTTTTGCACAAAGTTGGAGAGGAGAGCCGAGAAGCACTTTGCAAAAGCCCGACTTCTAGGATTGAGTATCGATTAACTGTGGAACCAAGGTTCTGCCTCTTGAAACACAATAGTCAGTGAAACATTCTGCAGTTTTTTCAGCTTGTTCCGACAGTGAGAAGCTCTCATCAAACAGCAGATCGATCTGTGTGGCTGAGCTCGGCTATTACTCATTTAATTACTGACAAATGTTGGTTGACTATCAAGTCAAACCAGTTTTTGTTGCACAGTAAACTGTGTTTGTTTGGAAGGGTTTTTTTTTTTTTTTTAGATTGTTTTGGCCTGTAATGAACAGCAGTTTATTCCTCCCTCTTTTGACAGGAAAGAGGGTGGAAGACATGCACCGAAACGCCCGACAGCCGCGTTGCACACGACGCGCCCACAAAAGAGAAAAGACCTTTCTTTCCTTAATGTTTTGTTTACTTCTCCTCCGTCTGCAAAGATAGCAGCAACAGTAGCACAAGGGACGTTTCCAGGATTGTATTTATAGCTAATGAGTCAGAGCCAAACACAGAGGCAGTTCAGGTGTCAGCTTCGTCTAATTTCCTTCTTCTCTTTTTTTTTTTTTCACTCATTCCTAAATTCAGTTTGCTACACTGCCATAATTTTAAAAAAAACTTTTAGTAGTTGTTTTCACAGCAAACTTGACTTGACTGACTTCTTAATTCAATTAAGTGTTTTAGTAAATAACAATGGACGCTTTAAGTGAATGCTTATAGTAGGAATGCATTCGTCCTCTGTTTTGTGCAGAATTATCAGTGATTTCAAAAGAACATTCTTTGGGATGTTATTAAGTGATTAGTGTTTCATGTGTCTGACTGATTGGCAGATTTAAATAAATTGATTTAATTCGATGCATTCTATAGGAGGCTGTAGAAGGTGATTATGTCCAAATACATGCACTTGAGAGTGAAACAAAGCAACTTGAAGCAGCAGGACGTAACTTTGCAGCCCAGTAAAAGCTCAAGTACTTCACATATGGTCACAGATACAAACTTTGATCCACTTTGCTGGAACTTTACGAGATACATTTGTGCATAAATGTGCAGGGAAAGTAAAATTGTACCGTCACTTCAAATTCTTTGACAAATGACGTGCGTTTATGATCGACTCAGTGGGAAATATTTGGATTTGATTTTCTTTCCGTTTTTAGTTAGTTGTTTTTTTTTTTTTTGTATGATTTGTTTTTTTTTTATTTTTGTTTTTATTTTGCATGACTTCAGAGTCGGACTGCTGCATCCTAAGAGCACAAACATAGATCCTTCCTGCCAGCAGCTGTTAGACTTTACAACTATCACTGTTCCCTACAAACTCAGTTTTTACTTGTTTTTAATTGCATTTGTGCTGCACATCTTTGCTGCTGCCCAGTTTTTATTGTCACATATTATAAATAGTCTGTTGTTTTGCTCAAGTACACGTTGCCGAGGGTTGGGGTCAATCTAACCGGCTCAAGTTGCACATTCCTTATTAGTTCCAGTAACTGCACAGTATTTGTACTGACATTCTTGTGAATGGACTGCCTTTGACCGATTGTCACTTTGCTGCTGTTGCAGAATAAAGGCTATTTCTTTTCTAGTCTATTCTGACTTGTTGATGTGTGTTTTTCATTTCTTTAGTTTAACTTCACTCTGGAAGCCGTGAAACGCAGATTGTTTTGAACTTAGTTGATGTGGCTGGTGGAGCGTCACGCCCGAGGAAGGGGTGTTGCATTAGAGGAGAGTGAAGGCAATTCCCATACTTGTTTTTCTTAAGTTGTGTGCCACGTAATTTTATTACAGTGGCTTCTTCTCGTGTCGCATCTATTCTTAGCAACACTCTCTTGATATTAAGGGGGTTTTATTTTGGCCATATTGGCTACATATTCACCAATCTGCTGCCCTTAAATAAAATCCTAATGCAACCAATAACCTTCAGAAGTCACCTAATTAGTTATTTATTGATAAGGCCAAAGCCCTAACCCTAATGGGTCATAAATAACCAACTGTTCTATTAAGGCATCATAAACATCACAGCATCCTAAAGACTAAAAAACAAAGCAGAAGTTTAAAGCAGGATTTGGTTATCAAATAATGTACGATTTAGTCATCAGCTCAATCCATCGTCTTGAAAGTTGAGTCAACCAGGAAGTGCCCAACCGGCGTTTCTATGAAACTGCTATAAAAGAAGCAAAGATTGATTTTTTTTTTTTGTTATTTCTTCTTTTTTACCCATCAGCGAGTTGGAATATGCAAAAAGCAAATGCAAGTCCTGCATTGACGATCTGACTTAGGAAAGCTTTGGTTTAGCTTTTTTGGTGTTAAAATTCGAAGGTCAACTCTACAATTATTTTCTTCATCCAGACATACAATTTGATAATCGCATTAAGATTTTTACTGACTGTAAGCTTCAACCATCTCTGAGTTTATAGGTCAGAGCTTTATGGAATACCAAAGAATTGAAGGATAGTGAAGCCGCCCGCCACCTTTCTGTTGTCTTTGTTGCTGCATAACTTCTTTTCTCGTCAGCTCCACCTGGGAAATTCCACTGACATCACCAGGAAGCAAAGCTAAGCCTTTATAAAGACTCCTCTCTGACTGGTGGCAACTCAACATCCAAACTGCTCTTGCTGCTGCTGCAACAGACAAACATCAACATCATGGATGCACTAGTTTCTG